>WUAW01006203.1:31063-46808 GCA_017165845.1 Thaumetopoea pityocampa | reverse complement strand
AGGTGTGAAAGTATACATATTATATTAAATTATATTAATTAATAAACTAGCTGTCGTTCGCAGCTCCGCTCGCGTGGTTTATTTAAATATTGAATAATTATTAAATAAAAGTCCCATCAAAATCGGTTCAGCCGTTTCAGAGATTAGCCCAAATAAAAACGAGAGTTATACATAGATTTCAAAACAGACGTTTTGAATGTTATTTACAAATAAATAGCTATATATTAGCATAAGAAAAGATTTTTTTCCCGAAATTATAGACAGGCATTTTATTTATTTAAATGTATAAATTAATCATTTGACTTTGAAAACTGATTGGTTCGGTGGCAGTGGATCTGTATTCTGAGCCAGTTAATCCCGGGTTCGAATCCTGCTAGAGAAAACATTTTTTGTATGAGCATGAAGTCATGGATGTTTATCTATATGTTTATTATTATTTATCTTATTTATGCAAGTAAGTATACTATTATCTAGTACCTAAGATACAGGAAATCCTAATTCGGGGGCTAGATCAACGTGTGTGAAATGTGCCCGCAATATTATCTAGAATGTTGTTATTTATACGTATGTTAGGGATGTTTCTACATTAAATAAACATTGACTTAACTAGGGCATACGAGACGACAGCAGCACCCCTCCACTTTACCGGCACGTGTACTCTGCCCGCGATGATACCAGCTCGCCAGGTTCAGCCACCTCGGCATCGCCGCGCCCTTGCAAGGACGAGGACACACCCACCGCATCCACCTGTACCGATTCGCATGAGTTCTTCTCTCGTAAGTATACAAGGATGATATGAATATGATATCAATATGATATCATATTTAATTATGTATAGCGAGCGAATTATGCATAGTGTTGCTCTTATGGACAAAATCTGTAATTGAGGTTTCACTGATATAGATAAATACATAAGTATGCCAAATAACTAAAACTATTGGCATTGGAGCAGGTGAGTCCTGAATGGCGACGCGTATCTTAAAGAGTATAGGGTTTCATTCAGCCCGAGGGACCGACGAACTACGCAAAGCTGGTAATTATTGAAAGATAATAAGGAACCGAGATTGTGACGTAAATTATATCAACAAGTAGACTGAGGAAGGCTAAATTAAGAACAGAATTATTAAATATTAGACGCCCCAATCACGTCAGTGCTAGTCGCTATACTCTACACAAAATAATAAGGTATTATCGACTGTGAGCTTTCAAACATTCCTGTATGACTTTTGCCACTTAGCTTTTTTGCGTGAAATTGTTGTCTTTTTAGTTGCCACTTTACGAACCAAACTTCTGCCGCCTAATTTAAAGTATTAACCTACTAGCTTTTACCGGCGGCTCTGCCCGCGTAAATGTTGGTTTTCCACTACATGGGAAATCCCGACACAACAAACATCGACGGATTTAATTTCAGAAGCCCTTAATTAGTCGATCTGAGTATTTATTTTTAAATATCTTTGATTATTGAAAATTTGACATTTAAAAATTTTATAATACTATAGATTAGTGTCGATATTGGCCTGTTTTAATTAACGCTTTGTCATGCACTTGATGTTTAGTATTTTCAATTACTTGTAAACTTAACAAATTACAATTAGGATCGATGGCCAGTTCATAGACGATATGCAAAGAAAAATGTTGAATTAAAATTCTTGTATTGAAATCAGTACCTACTCGATATTATTTTACAAATATTATAAATGTAAAAGTTAAGATGTTTGGATATTTGTCACTAAAACGTGTCCAAACCTTTGGTCGAAATTCGGCATGTAAAATAAAACATAAAGTGGAGTGAAAGATAGAATACATTAAATTATTACGCGAATGAAACCGCGGACCACAGTTTATATCATGATAAATTGGTAAAGCTTAATTAGCACAATAAGCTATAAAAATATGAAATAATTTGGCCAGAAGTTGCTTAGTAGTCCATTTGCTATCTTGAATTAGATTTGTGAAGTTTGTACATAAAGTTTTGCAACAGCGGACGGAGAGCGCAAATCATCGTGCGGAGTTTGTGGTGCTCGGCTTGGTCCCGGCGTGGCGCAGGCGCACTTTCTGCAAGAATTACAACACCTATATAGCCTTAGCGCCCTACCAAGAGACTCAACCAATCCTTCTTCCCACTCTATGCACCATCAAGATGAGGACGCACGTTGGGAGGTAGATTTTTCAGCGTTTACAACACATTTCAGTGCATTAGTAATCATCATCAGCTCGTGGAAGTCGACTGCTGGACAGGGGCCTTCTCCTTATAAAAAGGAGGGATTTGGGGTAATCTCTTCGCTTTGCAGGCGTCTTGGAGATCGCAGCAGATTTTGATTGAATAACAGGATAATACTGCTATCCATCACTCTAGTAGTATACCCCTTAGATCATTCTCACAGCATCCACGAGAAGGTATGGAGTAACGCTATTATTAAGTTGGCGCAAATTACTTAAGTTACAATATTGTTTAAT
Organism: Thaumetopoea pityocampa; assembly: GCA_017165845.1. Lineage (NCBI taxonomy): Eukaryota > Metazoa > Arthropoda > Insecta > Lepidoptera > Notodontidae > Thaumetopoea > Thaumetopoea pityocampa. The sequence goes on along the minus strand of WUAW01006203.1, from coordinate 44,351 downwards.
CTATAAACTGCGTAAGCAATAAACAATGTCAATTCAATACCTATGTCTCTGTACCCATGGTAAACGTGCGTGGAAAGAAACACTTAACTAGCACATTAGCATTTTTTTTCATGTTGCGAAGAAAATCTTTTGCAGGACGACAGCCGAATCGGGGGCGGCATGTGGCTGTATCTGACTCGACAAGTGCCCCTCTATGCCCTTCTCTTTCGCGCACTCCTCAAATAACTTCGAATTTGTTTTCCCGCTACCAAAAGTACTGACGAAAGGTAAACGACATAGTTTTCCGGGAATTACCTTGGCACTATCTCGACCTGAATCTAGATCTGCTGTTGATGCTATGGTAGTTTTAAAGGAATAAAGCATAGCAATAACCTGTAAATAGTTCAGAGTAGTCTAAATCCTGGAGATATATCAATATATTAGGAATATTGAAACCAACTTATTTCTTAATAAATATTAGACGTATCAACGTATCCGCGCTAACCGTCAGCGGCGCTTGAAACTGCGCACGCGCAAGCGACACCACACTGTGGAGAGCATGCTGGGATATGACGTCGAAGACGAACGCCGCGAGGAGAGGCCGCGTGAATCGCGCTATGACGCCGAGGACGAGCCGGTCGACGTCGAAGGCGACTCGCTCGGGTGGCCCGACGCACCCATTAATATTGACGGTAAGTAAACAGACATACATACATTGACCAAAGGGCTGAACGGCGAAAATAGTTTTTCGACTTAACATTACCAAAATTAAGTTTGTGTATATGAAACATCAATCTACTCATTCATCTGGTTTAATATCGTAAATGAATAACATAAATGTATTTCTATGTATTTTGATTACCCAAAAACCAAGTGTTCGTATGATACATAGATAGCTCAGAATAAACATCTTTATTCTGAGATTCATAGGCGTTTTACATATAGAATCTTTTTAATAACGTAATGCGGAAACAGTCTAAGTAGGTTTTAATTACCAGTCTCCGAATATTAGTTTCAACCCTTATGATAATTACACTATCACTTTTTATTATATATTCTCACTTTATTATACATGCATACATTTACGTTGGTATCCTATAGGGGTAGGTAGAGACCACAATTCGCCACCTGTTATTTATTATACGATCCTAACACACCTCTTTCGCCTCATCCATATTCATACACCTTTACATACACTTTTATAAATTAAGGGAACGACGAAATTGACATTTTTGAAATAAAATGTTTTATCATTATGTGTATTCAAAGTTATTTTATATATTTGCAGAAAAAGATCAACGTAACGACGGCGATAAGTTGCACCTGAATTATGCCGAAGACTTGGAGATTTCAAGCACGAACGACGCAATGCAGTCACCTGAACGCGTGAGGTATTTTTTCTCTAAGAACCCACACCACACCCTTTTATCCTACATATTCATTATCAAACGCATTTAAAGCACTGCGGCCATGTATATTATGTGCAGAGTTAACGCTTGTTAAGTGCGAAAAAGAATTGTAAACTACAACAAAATAGTGGAGAATGTTAATGTTCATACAACAAGACGCCATTTATGGAATTATAATAAAATTTTTCACCGTTTTTTCTTATTTCAGGCGTTTTTACGGAAAAATCTTATGAACACACTTAGGGTTTCTTGCCCACGCGGTCGTGAACCTGATATAATTAGATTTTAATAATAACACATGAAATTTTAATTTGATATATTCTATTTAATTATTACTTTTTGGAGTATTAAAATTTCACAATTTAAATTATATTATAATTTTTAATTATGAAATTTTAATACTCGAATGATCCAATGTCGAAAACTATAACTCGACTCCGTTTAAAATACGTTTTGTTTTTAGTCTCTGAAAAAGACATCTGAATTCGTATTTATTGTATGTATTATAAGACTTTATTAAGCTCTGACATGACTTTTGTACAGGATTGAAACTCCCAAGTCACTAACAATAGAGTGCAACCCCAAATCTGAAGGCACGGAGCGTCCTGCTGAGGTTTCTACATCTGAATCCTGGGGCGGGGCAGCACCGGCAGACGCTTGGCCAGCACTGGCAGCCGAGGCCTACATACAAGCCACGCGCCACAAACTGGATGGCGAAAACCTACCATCTTCAACAGACTCTCGCAACTAGGGCTCTAAAATGATAAGACTATATGAGACATAGCACTGTTCCACTTAATGATTATTAATCATTAATATTAGTTAATATTACATATATAACAGTATATACATTAATATAACAGTATTTCTAACACTATGCATAGTAGAATAATCCTTCGGGTTATTAAGCAAAAGTCGCCTAGAAAAATAAGCCACTTACTGCTTACTATGCTGGTAAGTTTTAATTGCTTATTAAATCCACTTATGCTATTCATATATACTTACTAACTTTTGTCCGCAGCTTCGCCCGCGTGAATGTCGGTTTTACGTTACATGAGATATCCCAAAACAATCTGTGATTTATATTAAAAGCGAAGAATCACTTTTACTTGAGCTCTCGTACCTTAACGGCGACTATTAGAACAGGGATCAAGCTAAATCTTCAATTTTCCTACACCGATTTTGATGAAACATGCTGCAGTATTTAAGTACCTTTAAGACTGTAATAGTTTGACCAAAATTTACCTGCTGGTTTTTACGTAAAGCTCAAACAAACAAAAATCGACGGATTTGGTTTCAGAAGCCCATAATTAGTCGATCTGAATAGTTTTTCCATATCTTTAATTTACAAAATTTAACGTTTACTAATTTTATAATAGTATAATAGATTATTATTCTGTATTATCCATGGCTATTCATTTTTGCGTAGCATCTAGTGAGTGTCTACAATATAATAACAATTATTACGGTTGATTTCAAAAAACACAAATTATGTATATAATATGTATATACAAAGTTTTATCTATACTAATATTATAAAGAGGTAAAATTTGTTTGTAAGTTTGTATGTAAGACGTGATCTCTGAAACTAATAATCCAATTCTAAAAATGTTTTCACTGGTACAAAGCTACATTATTCCCGAGTGCTATAAATTATATTTGTATCATGCATATTAGTCGAGCTACCACAAAGTTTGTCAAGCAAACCGGAAAGAAAACTCACTTTAAAGATTATTGTCGCGGGCAAAAGCTAGTATAGTAGTAAATCCTTGTAAAACTTAGCATCCATCAACTATGAACACAGATTGCAACTAATTGCTTGCGTAGTATGAAAGGTGAAATTTCACTATAATGAAATTCCAATGACAAACATTTTAATGTTGTACATCGTGCATTCTACTAATTTATTTTATAAACAAATGCGCATGTGTAAATAATTGGTAAAACACTATCATCATTTATTTAACATATGTACAGAAGGATGCATGGTAACTCATTTCACAAATGTATCAAGCATCTAACGCAGAATCTTACAAACGTTTATGAAATACTTCTTATATTAAATAGCGCACGATTTAAAAAACTTACGCGCCTACGCCTCGCTATCAATATTTTCCTCAAGATTGCTATACAATGTCTTTAATAGGTACTTGGTATGTGTGCTTGGAAAACGGGGGTGCTGCGATTGTAACGTACTGATTCGTGTTTCAAGTTACTCGAAAGTCACTAGACACGGAGAATCCTTCAGATTAAACGCCTTAAAACTTATTCGTATTCTTTGCTTTTGGTATTTTTAGATTTACAAGTGAAAGTAGTAGTTATTTTTAGCATTAGTTATACTTTTTTAAAAATAGAGATATGAATCCATTTTTCGTATTGTATATTCACTGTAATATATCTACAGAAGGCCATGTTACAGGCGGAGAAGTGCCCAATCTTCATGGAAATATTTTAAGGTAGTCTTTTTTATTACTCAGGACTCATGCAGGCAATCAGCATAATTCTTAACGCTGTTGATTATAATATTAAAGGCTGAACTGCACGGGTGCAATGTAAACGTGACACGATTCTTCCGCCTGCATGCGATGGAGTCGTCACATCCCTAAGTCCGGACGCGTTTTCCAAATCTTCGTTAATTAGATATTATTAAAACATTATTGTTAATATATTAGACTATCATACGTAAATATTAAATTATGTCTGTGTTCAACGAGCGACGTTAACGTTAAGCTCGTATAAATTTACCTAATCTTAATTATTGTCTATATTTAAGGAACTTCCTATTATCTAGTAGTTATTGTTACTAATATATTAATTGTGTCAAATATTTAATGTTAAACAATATGTATGTCCATAAGATATATATTTAATCGATAATTAAATAAGTTGTGTGATTATCACTTGCTTTTGGCAAAAATAACTTACTGAGTAAACCAAATTTGCACCCATAGTATGATGATTGGCTTGCCTCCAGTCACCTCGGGTTGGAAACGTCTGAGAGAAATGTTGGGATACTATTACGTATGTCTCTGTCTATCCATTCCGAGATAAGTGTGAGAGAAAACCAAATAAATAAAATAGTAGAAAACCAGTAGTTGTTAAAACTTGTACACATCAAGAAATATAATATGTTCGATTATATGCTGAGATTGACGAATATATTACACGTTGCTTAGTAGAATTTAATATAAGTAGCTTATTCTCAGTTATTTATCATTTTATGTGTCAATAAAAAATGAAAGTCAACATAATGTATTCAAAATCCTTTATATTATTAATCATCTGTACGATCAAAACACATTTACAATTTATTTATGTTAGATGCAACAATTAAAATACTTATTTCGGGGACGACAGAACTGGCCGAAAGTTGACACTCAAATTGCTTTAATAAAAAGAAAAATAACCTACTGAATTGATGAACTAGGCACTAGATTACTCAATGTTCTTATCAAGCTAAGCCTAGCAGACTATAGAGTATAATACATAAAAGGGACAGCCATGATAACGAGAGATGTGACTTTCGTAACTGAACCATACATATACATATATGTTCAGATGAACCATAATTTAATACCACAACTTCTTTACAAATTTATTATCAGAATTACCTACTGAAAGATGGAGTTATTGACATATTTTCCCAGTAGAATTCACCATGGGGCTAATATCAACTGTACCAGTTCGACGAGGAGAAAAAGCACCGGTCGGCGTCCTATAGCTAAATTAAAATTAAGTTAAACTCAGATTCCTGTGAAGAGATGTTATAAAAATTATATGCTTGAACCAGAATTAAACATGAATTCTTCTTACATCGGATTGTTTATAGGTTAAATAATTCTTGTCTGTAATTCTGTTTAATATTCCAATTGCTTTGTGTATATTTCGCACAAAATAAGTAATAGTGACCTTAACGTAACAAACATACAAATTTTAAGAGACGAAAGGTCTGACGTATCACTTCTCAATACCTGAACATACCAGCATAAATATAATAAGTCTGACTTGATATGTATCATATGTTATGTGTATTTCTGGTGAAAAGTATGATAATTATTTAATCCGACTCTTGAAACATTTCAATTTTTTATACCAACAGTTAACAATCGTTTTCTTTAATCTGAGAACATATAATTTAATTTAAAATCGTAATTATTTTTCTCTGAAATAGGATTAATTTGAATTATCTTAATAAAGTGTCCTGAACATTAAACTTGTTATATTACGAGTATTTGAAACTTTAAAAACATATTATATTCCTTATGAATTTATATTCTTATTTGTTTCAAAATTTTAGATATTTAAAATTAATCGGTGACGTATAATTCCGTCTTGATTTTAAGCAATCGAAACACTATAAACTTACTCAATTGTACAATAATTTAACATTGTACTATTGAAATAAACAAAACAGGACCCTTTACAGTGATATGCTTCGCTTGTAATAAATGAAAACAAATACGAGACATTATTTAGAATGTTGTGGTAGATAAGTGACAAAAGTCAAATAACGTGAAATCAAATCTATTAATATGTTCAGAGTATAAAATTCCTTGATACATCTCTCATATAAAAAATGGTACGTTTGTGTTATCGCAACAAAGTTTTATGACATGCCGTGGTTCCACGCTACTACATGATGAGTTTCATATCAGCCCGCATTTGTTGTGACGGTGGCGTTTCTTCTGAATTATTATAATTTCACAAATTGTATACTATATAAATATATAGTACATATAATTAGTAATATTATAATAATACTAGGTTTTTAGGACAATTAAGTATTTTTAAAGTAAAACCTTTGTATGGAATTCTCAGCTTTACTTACCAAAATTATCATTACAAAATTTAGAGGTAACGTAAAGTTTCTGACGCAATGCAGACATTCAACTTAGTGCCTAGTGTTCTGAGATTTCAACCAAACAAAATTAAGTAGTAAGGGCATCAAGCGCGCGCACTTATATCTCTCGAGATTCACAATACACTAGGCACGTACGAGTGAGGACAAGCTTTGCCTTGAACATCCCATTTCCTTAAGGCTGGGCGTGATGGGTACCATAAGTTAATACCACTACACCGCTACTCGTACTCGCTGCGATATCACACACGGAGTGTAGCCAATATATGGTATACGTGAAGTTCGAGGCCTAAACAAATTGTACAAAATGATTGGAACGCACTATAGACCCGTTCTAACATTATATTGACGGTGGAAAGGCAGAATTGTTAATTTCACCATTTCACAGTCTATACGCTGAGACACCGACCGTGCAGAATTTGGATATTGAAATTGTTTTTCTACTGCTGGTGTTGCGGCTCCGCCAGGTTCAGTTTGAAGGTAGAGTGTCGGTACCCGTCGTCTGCTGTAGAGGCAGACGCGCGCAGAACTGGCTGCTCCGCCTCTCCGCCCGTGCGATAATCTTGCATTACCTTTTTAAACCAATTAAAAACTAAAATACAAAATATTTCTTCTTATCAAGTAGAGAATTCGGTGTAATTTATTATGATACGTTAGAAAGGTTTATTATGATACGTTAGAAAGGTTTATTATGATACGTTAGAAAGGTTTATTATGATACGTTAGTTAAAGGTTAGAAGATTTGACTTTCGTTGCAGAACTCCCTAATTATCATACATCACAATAAAAATATAATACAAATTTATGTCGGTTCGTATTTAAGTATCAACGAAGCGATGAATCGACATGTTTTGTTGTAAAAGATCCGGAGAGGTTACTTTTTATCAGTTTTACGTTACTTTTTGTTCTAGAAAATTTAGAAAATCTATATCGAATATGTAGTCCACACAGACAATACTACTGATGTTACCTACGTCTGGTTACGTCAAGGGGCCGTGATTCATATAATCGTGTACATATATTCTCAAACAAACCACATGAAAAAGCACAAAGCAAGGACGCTTCAAGCAACTAACGCTCACTGCGCAAGCCATGGACAAGAAAATAACAGGTCAAGCTATAGACGGACATTTAAATAGTAGTTTACTAAGATAATTTTATATATATTATTAGTTATGTATGAAAAGTTATCGCACGCGTGCACTTCCCAGACCTAAGCATAGCTATAAATCATCGTCTCGACATAACAAATATCATGTGTGACTATGACCTCAATTGGCTGTGTAGTTCAGAAATTACACAATCACCAACAGACGCACCAACAGTTATATAAGAAGAGAGGCAGGCAGGTAAGTATAACTTTTAACGTGGTACTAGTCAGGTAGGCATTAGGGATATTCATATTAAATTTTGACCAGTTGACATCATCCATTTAAATATCGCTCTAGAAAAGAGTAAATCCGGAAGAAACTGTAATTGTGGGGTAAATCGATTTTTTTATGTCGTTAAGGTAAACCTCCACAAACTATAATGAATAAGATGGAATTTGTTTACGGGATTCCATATAATTACATTCATCACAGAGCCTCGGACCATCCCTAATCAGGAAGGGGATTAAGCCGTATTCTGCCATTTTACCCAGTTGCGGGTTGATTTTTACTATTATATAATGTTATTTAAATGTAATTTTTAAATAAATAAGTTAATGTAAATAAAACATTAAAATAAGTTTAGGTAAATAAATATATTAAGATTTTCATTCTAAAAAAACATTACATACATACAAGCACGCCTACTTCCCTGGCTCTCCGGTGAGGAATCGAACCCCGGTCTTCCGCGTGACAGACGGCTGTAGTGACCGCTATACTATGTAAGAATTGGGGTAACCAGAGACAACTTCTTTCCACTTGCTATGAGCAAAGTGGCTATCCGTAGCCCACTTTTCGCCCCCGTGGGAAACGAGATGTGTCGGGTAGCGAACCACGACGCCGCCATTTTTATAAGTACAAAAGCGTTAAAGTTCTCATTGCGTTTCCACGAAAAGGAAAAGAAATATGATGAGGTAGGAAAGGTGTACTTAGCAAGGAATATGGAATTTGGGAAAAGGACTATCGAACTATATAGGATATAGGAATAATAAGAGTCAGTAGAAGCGCGGGGGGCCGGGGTGGCTTACCTTTTAGCTTGTCTTTTAGCTTATCTGTTAGCCGGACAAGCTAAAAGACTAAGTATTCCCTGATTTAAAAAAATAAGTTTTATATAATGTATATATTATACAAGCTTTTGCCCGCACTTCCACCCGCGTGAATGTCGGTTTTCCGCTACATGATAAATCCCGAAACAATCACAGATTTATATAAAAAAGCCATGAACCGCTTTTACTTGAGCTCTCGTACCTTAATGGCGTTTACTGAAAGAGGGATCAAGCTGTATCTTCAATTCTATTGGACGGATTTTGATGAAATATGCCGCAATATTTAAGTCGGAATAGTACCTTTAAGACTGTAATGGTTTGACCAAAATCTTCTAAGTGTTTTTTTTGCGTGAAGCTCGGATAAACAAACAAACATCGATGGATTTGGTTTCAGAAGCCCTTAATTAGTCGACGTGTATATTTTTTTTTAAATGTTTTTGATTTACAAAATTTGATATTTAATAATTTTATAATAGTATAACAGATAGATTATAAAAGTGTTAAATGTTAAATTTTGTAAATCAAAGATATTTAAAAAACTACACAGATCGATTAATCAAGGGCCTTTGAAATCAAATCCGTCGATGATTATTTGTTTGTTGGTTCGAGCTTCACGCAAAAATAGCTGATAGATTTTGGTCAAGCTGTTACAGTTTTAAAGTACTATTCTGACTTAAATACTGCGACACGTTTCATCAAAATCGGTCTAGTAGAATTGAACAACAGCTTGATTCCTATTTTAGTAGCTACGGTTAAGGTACGATAGCTCAAATAAAAGTGGTTCTAAGGATTTTTATTAAATCTGGGATTATTTTTGGATTTCTCATTTAACGAAAAACCAACAATCACGCGGGCGGAGTTACGGGTAAAAGCTAGTGGGCAAATATGTAAAATAGATATTTCACCCTGCGAATGTGTTCCTCCCGCGCCGCCAGCTCCCTGGCCAGTTCTTCTTTGCGGTGTTCCAAATCCAATTCATGGTTGCCTTCCCGAATACACTTGTCAATGTGCTCGTACTCCCGATACAGACTGGCGTACTCGGCGAGACTCTGCTTCGCCTCGTGGCTGCCCCCGCGCCCCTTTGACGTTGCTCCATCAAAATCTTCCCGATTGGTCGCCAGACTGCTTAAACATTAATGTTTAAGTTGACAATAAGAAGGGTTTAATATTTTTGTTTTATCAACAATTACCCCTTCCCCTCGTGTGCTAAATTAAAACTGAAAAGAATCAGCAGTCGTGATTAGTAAAATAGAAAATCAAAATTTTAACAATTTTCTTTTTAATCAATAGAACAAGTAAATATTTAACTCTTTTGTCGATTATATTTATCGAAGAATTCTATCGACCAGATGCAGTGCAGTTCCAGTTTTCGATAATTATGTAATCTATACTGTTATAAAATTATTAAGTATTCCATCCCACATTTTCAAAAATGAAAGATATTTAAAAACAAACTACTCAGATCGACTAATTCAAGGCTTCTGAAACCAAATCTGTCAATGTTTGTTTGTTTGTTTGTTTGAGCTTTGAAGCCTCGGACTTTAAGCAAAAACCATTTTTTTAATTTCGAGATTTTCTATTTAGCGGGAAAAGCGTCATTCACGCGGGCGGATGCGCGGGCGAAACCGAATTTAATAGTATAATTAGGATTTAGATAAACACTGTGTCTAGTTGTCCTTTGTGTGTATATTATAGATACGGTACTAGTGCTAATGACGCGATAGTAGTATTCCATAGTAGCCAGTATAACAATTTAAATGATAAGTCACTTGTGTGATACGACAAGCAGTCGTATCACATGTATAACCAGTCCATCGTCAGAGGTTTACGCAAATTTACTCATCATCAGTATTTTTTTGTTACTCACTTATACATGGATGTATAGAAGTAGTGCGGGCGGCTGATGGCGCGAAGAAACCGTGGCACCATGCCATCGCCTTCGCGGTACAGGTTCAACAGTCGATTGTACGACATATACTTGTACGAGGGTAGCCGCAATAGTTTCTGACCCAATTTGATAACGTTTATTTCACGGTTGTCCAGTGAAGGCTGCTGTGTATAAAGAAAAAAGTAAGGATAGAAATCATGCCAATTGCATCCATGGTCAGATATTCAAACAACCAGCGAGTTATAACCACCATATTGAACAGGCGTTTAATAAATAATTACTATTGTACAGACGTCTAATAATCGCTCAGTTGAACAAGCGTTTAGTGATTGCTCAGTTTAACGAGGGTCTAATAATCGCTCAGTTGAACTGGCGTCTAATAGTCGCTTAATTGAACTGAAGTCTAATACCACCGAGTGGGGCAGGCATCTAATATCTATCGAATGGAATAGGCAATTAATATATGACGCTTTTTGTGGACCTAAAAAACTTCGGAGCAATCTCGTAAATATGGGTGTTCTTTCCATTCTTACCTTTAGTGCACAAAATTTTGTCACTGCTCAAACATCAAAGGTTTTAGCGGTTTACTGTAAATCCTTGAATAGTGTTCATCATTGAATTTATTTAGTTATGAATACTACGCTGACTTTTGAACGCTAAACTATCAAAATTATCAAATCATGTTAGAAATACCATTCTGCGTTCCATAACAAAACTCGCTGGCGTTTCTGCATAAAATTAAATTACGTATTGGTGGTGATTTTGCTGTAACAGAACTTAATTAAATTAAGACTTTCCCTATCATTTTCTGTTGCCAAACACCAAAACGAGACAGCGAACATTTTTATTGAGTACCAATCTTAATTTCTCTCAAAAGGTACAAAAAATGTTGTGTTTTTGCGTATCTTTAGTCGGCATGTTCCGAGATCGCATGCAAATTCATTTTGACGTGTCTAAACGAAACTGACAATACCAAAATTGTAGCTATCTTCTTTTGGCGTTTGACATTAGAAAAAGATAGGGATAGTCTACATTTAGTTAAGTTCTCTTACAACAAAATTACTACCATTGTCGTGTGACTGAAAGCTAGCCATCTCTGCCGAATGTTAAATGAGCAAAGGCCCAAAATTATAACAGAAAGGTTTCCATAGAACAATAAACAACTTCGCGGTCGGCTGAGATGGAAACTGCGAGACGAACTAAATACTTTTTTAAAAGATTCGCTACACAAAACCGTTTACCCAGCAGTGGAATAGGAATGGCTCCTCGTTATGCACAGCTAGAATAAATGACATTTATCATTGTTTCACCGCTAAGATTAAAATTAAGAAAACGAGCTGTTTGTTAAGCTAATATACCTACTTATACTAATAAGAGATAATACTTAAAAATATTTTATATTGGATAGTAAAGAAGAGTCTGTAAAGTTCCCTGGTATGAATCCCCGCCGCATATGTCTATATTTTCATGAATTGTAGGGATTCAGGAGATGACGTCAGATGGCAATCGGTCATCTGATCCCGCTTTATAGCCGCATTCCTTGCAATAACAGCAGACAGGATAATGCTGCGATGAATAATTTATATAAGTCCTTTAAAAACTAAAGACGCATATGCACTAGATAAACAGTTTGTGAACGACTGTCGGTTGCATGAGCTACATACAAATCGAAAGTAAACTTTAACGTCAAGTGAGTGAGTAGTTATAACAAATTGATCAACTTTGAGTGCTTACTAATTCAAGGCAACAGCCGACCACAAACTATTTTCCTAATGTGTAAATATGTTTCGCCCTGAAAATGGGAGTGAGAGAGTAAACATACCACAGTTGCACTTTTGGTCCCATAGGTAGGCACATGTCCTAAACCTGTAAAAACGTTATATTGAACAAATGTAAAGAATAAAATTCATCGGTTCAACAATCAACATCATCATCATCCCCAGTCCATATCGTCCCTACTACAGGGGCACGAACCTCGCCTGATCAGGAGGGGGATTAGGCCGTAGTCTACCGCGCTGGCCTAGTGCGGGTTGGTAGACTTCATACACCCATGCAGGCATGCAGGTTTCCTCACGAAGTTTTCCTTCTCCTTTAAGTACATTGGTGTCTACAATGTAGACCGCACATGAATTAGAAATAATAACTCAGTGGTACGAGACCGGGATTCGAACCCACAACCCTTCGATCGTAAGCCGTGTCTGAAACCACTGCACCACCAATGCACGTCAACAATATCCTATAAATATATAAGCGGATTTTAGATCTACATCACTGCACTTTAAAGTCACGTCGTTCATACCTTGTTTTATAACAGAAAAACTTTTATTTCTTTAAACGAAGTTTTTTATCGCAGTTTGCGACAGAAAACAGCTGTCCTGCAAAAATCGTACGTGATAAGAAAGCGATAAGCCCCGTCTGTCTCCTTTCGTACTCATAGCTTACAGATCAAGCGAGAGAAAAATCTGTCTACTCGCATAGCCCAAAAGAAACGTGTACTTAATTATGTGCGATGTGGCTAAAAATTTAATAATACTTTGCTATACAAGCCTATACTAGGGATTACCAGTGTTGCAGAAATAACAGTATTGAAAAAGGGAAAGTCTTCGGGCCAGAAGATTTACGTCAAGCTAGGCCTATCACTGCACCGCCGGAATGCTTGATATCCGGTTGTTGCATATATTATTTTGGCAAGTTGCTATGATTTTTTATCGGAATATAAATTGAATGACTGCGTCGAAATTAAAGAGTGACGTCATCTGTCGAGGATGTGCGGCACTATGTAGCCAAGTGGGTTGGTAAAGGGACAATGATTCTATCAAGGTTCCTGTATAATTATAATAGAAAACTCAGCTTCTATGATTGTGTCAACCTTAAATATATGTACATATACGAGTATATATTCTAAATGAGTCGACGTTCAGGAGCAGCGTCATCTGTCGAGGATGTGCGGCACTATGTAG
>WUAW01006201.1:30273-42369 GCA_017165845.1 Thaumetopoea pityocampa | reverse complement strand
AAAAAAAAATACTGCGTAACACTAAAACGAACCAATAGACAGTTATGATACACACCCGAACTTAAGTTTTCTGTCATTATCATATTCATCGCCAGCCCGTGGGAGTCCACTGCTGGACATGGGCTTCTTCACGCTTGACAGGCGTAGAATTTGATTAAACAACAGGATAATAACAAGATAATGCTGTTGCCCATTATCCCCACATCACTCGGCTGTTTCTCACAACATTCACGAGAAGGAAAGGTGTGAGGCTGTTATTATGCCACACACCTTCTAAATAATACACATATTCAAATATAAGTTTGCTTCACCCATCCGCAAAGTAAACCTATTCAGGATTAGCAACTAGGAGAGCGTTGAGAACGCACCCGGCCTAGTACGTCTGGGACTGTTCCGCGGCGAGCGTTGCGTTTGGCGCAAAGGACGTGCTATGATCTTGTAGTGAATATAGTGGCAGAGTGTCCCTCGATGATAATCACGTTAGGGTCACCGATGTGGTAGTGGTAGGAGGACTGAAAAAGGGGAGGGAAGATTGTAAACACATTCTGGACACATTTTTTTTCTCATAAATTTGAACCACAAATTAGAATTTTCTGTGACTTTGGTACTAGACAATGACATAAATACTTATGAAGATAATACGTGCTTATCACACAAAGTTTGTCTCTACCCGGATTCGAACCCAGGAGCAATTCGCACAGAAAGCAGGGTCACCGTCACAGAACCAATCAGTCGTCAAAGATCTACCGGCCAAGCGGTCTGCCACGGCCGTTCTGGTTGATGCCAGAATGTTGTACATATACCAAGTCTATGTAAATTTCACCATCGTGATTCAGCTTTACTAGACAAGTGTTTTTAGAGACCAACTGTTTCATGAACTGTATCGACATTCCAGAGTAGACCATGTGCCAACGCAACATTGTACAAAGTAGAGGAGCAGCTCCAATGAGATCACAGCTCAGTGCTCACCACCTCCTCTCCATGTTCCAGGTAGTTGTTCGTTAGGAGACGTGGTGTACAGGCGCGGGGACGAGTTCCCGGGTTCCAGTCCGTGCGAGCGGTGCACGTGCTCGGAGCGCGGGCTGCGCTGCGAGCGGCAGGTGTGCGAGCCGAGGCCTGGCTGCAAGGCCCTGCACAGACCTGACCATTGCTGCCCCACTTACCAATGTGGTTAGTAACGAACTGTTTTCTTTTTTATCAATTTTTAATCATTATTTTGATGACTGTTCGGTACAGGGGCGTTGAGCCTGCTTTCTGTACCAACGAGTCCCGGATTCGAATGCTGCTAGGCACAAACTTTGTGTGGTGAGCACAAATGTTTGTATCTATATAACTATGTATATCGCTGTTTTGTATCCCAGACATAGGGAATACTAGTTTGGGACTAGGACAACGTGTGTGAAAGTATCTAGAATATTATAAAATTATAAAATTGTTAAAAGTCAAATATTCAAAAATCAAAGATATTTAAAAACAATTTACTTAGATCACCTAATTGAGAGCTTCTGAAACCAAATCCGTCGATGCTTGTTTGTTTGTTCGGGCTTCACGCAAAAAACCAGATTTTTGGTTAAAATGTTACACTGTTAAAGGTACTATTCCGACTTAAATACTGCGGCAGGTTTCATCAAGAGTGGTCCAATAAAATTGAATAGAATTGAAGACAGAGCTTGATTCTTGTTTAAGTAGCCGCCGTTAATGCATGAGATCTCAAGTAAAAGTGGTCCAAGGCTTTTTTTATAAATCTGTGATTGTTTCGAGAGTTCCCATGTAGTGGTAAACCGACATCCACGCGGGCAGAGCCGCGGGTAAAAGCTATTCTAAAACACGACCGGTACAGTAGATGTGTCAATTTGTCTGGAATCTTCAGCAGCCACTTACAAATAAATGGCTGTGTGCTCGTTTTTAAATCAAAATAATTAAATTGCGTGTTAAAAATAAAAATGCGCGCGAAGAACACGCCAGGTTACGTGGACTGCACGCCGGTAACGGTTGTAGTTCAATGCACTGTGTGCGAGCACCATCCTATGGACCCAGTGTGCCTGGTCTGGTGTGGACAACGCGTCACCGGCGATAGGAAGGACTCATTGTGGTCATATAGATACGATAATTCTGCGGTAACAGAACTTAACTAAATTTAGTCTATCCCTATCTTTTTCTATTGTCAAAAGGCAAAACGAGATAGTTACAACTTTGGTGCTGTCAGTTGCGTTTAGACACGTCAAAATTAAAAGATTTAGTCACGATCTCGGAACGTGCAGATTAAAGATACGCAAAAACGCAATATTTTTTGTAGTGTTTAACAGAATTGTAGTTTGGTACTCGCTGAAAATATTTGCTACCTCATTTTGGTCTTTGGCGTTAGAAAAAGATAGGGAGCGACTAAATTTAGTTAAGTTCTGTCACAGCAGAATTAGCACCAATGTCGATTACACGGACCGATTTGAGTAAACCTTATATACTATAAAAATTGTAAAACTTCGTTATAAGCACATTAAAGATATTTCAAAAAATCTGACTCCGATCGAATAATTAACGGGTTCTGAGACGGAAATCACGTTTTGTTGTCTTTGCGTCTGGTTCTTCGTTAGTTCGAGTTTAACGCAATTAGCAGCCGGTAGATTTCGATCACATTATTGAGGTCTTAAAAGTAGGTATTATGTATTGCAATATGTTTCATCAAAATTGGTTAAACAGAAGTGAAGATACAACCTGATCTGCGTACCAGAGCTCAAATAAAAATAGTTTTTAGACTTTTTCGTAAATCTATAATTATTTCGGTAATTTCCATTTAGCGGGCAGAGCCGCGGCTGAAACTTAGTTTCAAATAAAATAATTAATTGTAATTGTGTCGACTGTGTATCGTCCCGCACTAGCTCGACACCGCGGCGCCGGCCCCGTACCGATTACTGCATAACATTATACAATGATTTTTTTTAACAAATTGACATATGATTGTCAAACATAGATTCTAACAAACCAAAATATACACAACCTAATAACCTGCCAACACAGTATAGAACGTAGCCTACTCAACATCAAAATTAATGATAAACTAAATCTAAATATTATAAGAAGCCACACTAAAATTACAGACATTAGTTAGAGTTAGGAAGTTAAAATGGAGATCAGCAGGTCATATGATGAGGAGTCAGAAGGATAAACGGTCAAAGGAAGTAACAGAGTGGTGTCCAAGGCAACACACAAAAGGAAAAAAGGTAGGCGGCGTCGCAGGGAGGACGGACTTAGAAAAATAGCGGGAATTACATGGAGAAGGCAAGCACAGACCCGCACTTTGTGGCACACTGTAGGGCAGGCCTGTGCTGGTAAGGGAGACAATCTTTAACGTGCCGGTGTCAGTAGTATTAAGTTAAACAATGTACGTAAGATGGTAAATAAAGGCTATTATTATTATAGGAGTACTTAGTCTTTTAACCTGTCCGACAAGCGAAGAACCGAACATTGGCCTTATGCGTGACAGGCGGAGATACCGACCACTATACTACCCAAGAGTTGGGGTGGACAGATACCACTTCTTTCCACTTGCTATGAGCAAACTGGTTATCTGTAATCTACTTTTCGTCCCCGTGGGAAATGAGACGTGTCGGGTGCCCATTTTTTTCAAGGTTCAGAAGTGTTGAAGTTCCTCATTGCGTCCCCAGTAATTTAAATGAATGTAGGTAATGTTCTATTGAACAGCGTTTGTTTCTGTTTATTACAGAATGCGAGCAGGAGGGTCGTGTCTACGGCAATGGTGAGAAGTTAGTGGATCCGGCCGACCCCTGCCGCGTGTGTTACTGCCAGGGCGGGGAGGTGGTGTGCAGGCGGATCGCGTGCTTCGTGCGCGACGACTGCACCCCCCGGCTGGTGCCCGGCCGCTGCTGCCCGGAGTACGATAACTGTCCACTAAGAGGTCGCTACCTACTTATTTATTTCATAAACATAACACACTTACACCCATTGGTAGACCCCTAAAATATTCTCTACCATGTTTGCTCATAGCTATCATCATCATATAGCATTTGCTATCATCTAATGATTATATATTGGTACCAGCAATTGTCTGCAGCTTTTTAATGTTTAGTTTTACTTACCGTAGTACCTCTTTACGGTGTTCCCTTTTGCGGCTAAAATGACTAAGCTCTCTTACATACATACAAATATGCTCTTTTTCCTGATTCTCCGACGGGGAATCGAAACCCGGTCGGTGATAAGCGGGGATACTGACCAATATACTACCGAAGATTGGGGTAGGCAGAGACCATTTTCTTCCACTTGCTACGTTTAATGTAGCAAAATGGCTGTTCGTAGTCTACGCCATTTTTACTCCACCATTTTATAAGATTCAAAAGCGTTAAAGTTCCTCATTGTGTCCGTACGGCTTAATGGAGAGCAAAGGAAAGACGGTGAAGTAGGAAAGATGTATTCTGCAAGAAATATGGAATTTGGGAAAAGGATTATAGGATACTATTATTTCAGACGGAGTAGGAAGAGACAATAGTAACTCGGGGGGCCGGGGTCGTTTACTCGTATACTTGTCTATTCGTCAGACAAGCTAAAAGACTAAGTACTCCCTGTCCATAAAGCCGATGTACGTGTACATTTATTTCGTAATTAGGAGCAGGTATATAAAATTTTACCCTTCTTCCCACAAAAGTGACGAACTTACCATATAAACTTATAATTCACCTTCTTAAGTGTAAAATTTTGAGAAACGTCGATATACATGTACATTTATTCCTCACCAGAAGTAGGTGCTTCTTACTTTGAAAATGACTGAATTCCATACACCCGTTCATCCGTTATTTTACCCCTTTAGGGGGTGACCTCCTTTCTTAGTGGATGCTTATAACATAAAAGACATCAACTGCCAAAATTTATAGCTCCAGCGGTAAACTTGAAATTGAACAAAACAGACTGGAAATTTTTGGCTCTGCGTTGATGAATCAGTCAGTTAGAATATATGTATAGATTGGGTATTTGTAATAAGTAACATTAATATTCAAGGTTGTTTTTGTTCCGAAAGATGCCCATGATCCCACCATTCGACTAGTGCCTGCAATTGAATCTCGCTTTTGGCCTTTTTCAATGCCTTTATAAAGGGCTGACTGCGAAACTTGGTCCGACCAACTAGTAAACAAACTTCTACATGCCATCTCTTCTTCCAACCACAACTAATTTTTTCAAGATACTAAAACATATACATAGTACTATAAACATAGTACTATAGCATTTTACCGATAGTAAATGTTTTCCTAAAATTATTACTTAAACAGCGTTTTGCGTGTCAATTAAATAAATTAATAATTTTGGGTAGTACTATGATTAACTAGCTTTTACCGGGGTCTTCTCTCTCGTTGCTGTCCTTAAATACATGTCAGAGACCGTTGAAAATTGTTTTTTTTTATACCTTGGAACAGTTTTTTTGAGATAAAAGGTACCTTATATCTCCATCTGTACCCCTGACAATGCGTGTAGGAAATTTCATGATGATCGGTTGAGTGGAACTCACATTCTCATTTATAATATAATATTAGTTAGATAAAATTTATTTTACTATTTTTTCAGGTGTCACTGCCCTGCCCAGCGTCTCATCGGCTATTTCAAGCGTTCCTAATTTTGAAAGCCTAGAAAGCCCTCCCGTACCACACAAAGAAAACTCTAAGCCGGAGATTACTATAAAGGAAATCACTCCTGTTTCAGAGATCCCAGTAATTACTGATGTAAAAATTAAGGAAATTCTCCCTTCTTCGAGCCTTGAAGTAGCTGAGTATGTATCTTCCAAGTCTCCACTAATCCCTAGAGAGGCTACTTCAGAGAAGAATATAGTTGACTACAAAACTGACGTTCCTATAATAATTTCCGAAATTCATTCGGTATCACCGGTTATTGTATCGTCGCCAGAAGCAGATAAACCAACTAAAACTGAGGTCAAAGAAACTGACGCAACCCCTTCCAAAATTAGTTTCTCTACCCAAGATTCTATAAACAGCGATATTTACCCTTTAATCGTACCTGTCGCAGCTACTACGGGAGTCTTGCCCGTTACCGCAGAACCTTTACCTATAGCTACTACCAAAGCTCCCAGCATGTATGAAGAAGATACATTTGACCACAATCCTGCTTTTCCTCCTCTGCCTGATGACTTAGCTGTGCTAAGAAACCATGAGGATGAAATTGTACCCGAGGTAGTAGTAGATAATGAACACGTTCCTAGCCACGATATTGTTGCAGCAAGTGTGGCACCATCTACGGAGGCTAAATTATTGACCACCTTATCCAGAGATACAACCGCTATGACTACTACTGAGAAACCCACAACAACTACTGTAGTCGCTCAAGAAGAACATATGGCTACTACCGAGTTAGTAGTTTCAAAGGAAAGTGGGATGCTTAATTTAAGATCCGCTATTCCAACGGAAATTCTCAATTCACCTTCATCAATACCTGAAGAAATAACTGGTGAATTAGACGAAACGACCACAGCTACAGTTGATTATATACTCGTAGCATCATCTACACTAATTACTGTCCCTAAAATGTTGGAAGAAATTTCTACCATTAAACCTGAACTGTCTGTAGATGGGAAAGATAGTAGTGAATCATCAGTTGATAATACTACTATAACGCCTGCAACTAAAACCACCACTTCTACTGAAAGTAAGTCTATGGAATCTCAAGAAACTGTGAAACTTAACTCCAAAGAACAACAACAGACCACCAGCTCTATAGCAAAGTCACACGTTGCTACGGATGTGAATTTACAGACTGAGCTAAGCTCTTTACCGGTTGAAACTAGTGATCAAAATCCACCTCAAGTATCTACCAAAGATGAAGCTGTTCCATTTACACCTGAAACATTGAATACAAATTCTAATATACCTTTTGTAAGTTCTGAAATAATCACTGTAGGACGAGCAAGTTCTGATGAAACATTTGGGCTTGAAAATGTAGAAACTACGGAGTTTATTTTAACATCATTTGGCTCAGCAGAAACAGCCACAGATCCAGTAGAATTAATTAAAATATCCGCCGATGCCGAAAAAAGTGCTCCTATCATTGAATCTCCTGATAATAATAAAAACAATGTTCTGACCGATCTTATTAATTTAGTTAGTGATGTTGCATCCATGAGCGATCACACTGAAGAACCCAACGTCGTCAAAAATATTGTAACTACTATTGCACCTGGCATCTCTGACTCTGAGGAATTGATACCAGTCAACGCAGGCTATAAAAGTAAAAACAAGAATTTTAACCAAAATTCTATAACTGAGATTCCAACCAAAAACAAGCAATCAGTAAAGCAAAAAGTTGT
Source organism: Thaumetopoea pityocampa (assembly GCA_017165845.1). Classification (NCBI taxonomy): domain Eukaryota; kingdom Metazoa; phylum Arthropoda; class Insecta; order Lepidoptera; family Notodontidae; genus Thaumetopoea; species Thaumetopoea pityocampa. The sequence continues at coordinate 35,051 of WUAW01006201.1, read as the reverse complement.
TGAAATTGAAGACGATGAGTCTGAAACTGTTACTGATTTGCCTCCTCCTAATGACAAGATAGAACCAACAACACGAAGACCAATCATTGACAATGTATCAGCTGAAAGTATGCCTGGAAATAAAACTGAGAAAAAAGATATTGAAATAATTACACAATCGTATGTACCGACTATTAACAAGCGACCAACAAAGGTCATCTTGAAAGCACCTATTTCTGAAGAAACACCTCGTGAAGATGTACCAATATCTGCTTCAGCTGAATCCATTACCGAGGGTAGTCTATCCAGTGAGGCAACTGAAACAACAGATGGTGACATAAATTTTTCGAGGCAGGCTGAAGCAACGAGGCCAGAAGCCGCAAACGCCACCTCGAGCTCAGCGCAGTGAGCGCTATGCCATGCGTGCGAATGAAACATTAGCTAATCAGCATTTTATAGAGCATAAGTTTCGTTCTTGAAACTATAAGTTAACATAGAGACTACTAGATTTGGCGATCCAGTCTCCAGTCGATGGTGTTGGGTAGCCTCCATCATCGGAATATTTATAATTTTTAGTATAAGTAGATGGTCGGTGGATCCGATCAAATTTATGTGTAGCTGGACAAAATATTTATAAATTAGCCACTAAGAGACGAGGCTCGAGTCGGCCGCGATGTGTCAAATTACGAAATGAATAAGTCGGTAGTCATTCATGTTAGATAAGTTATTTATTTTAGTGAGAGTTTGGTGAGTGTAGTGATCGATATAAGCAACCGAGCTAGTCAACATGTGACATGTAGGCGGCAGCGCCTGCGCAACTGAATGCCGCGTTGCCATTACTAGCTGTAACCAGAACACGACGGGCAGACCTCGACGTGCGCGTGTGCGTGCTCTTCCTCCGCGAACAAACTGTAACTCATCGCCAGTTCACCGTTTACAAAATTTGGTACAAATTGAATTTGATATTTAGAATTTATGGAACGTAGTTAGCAAATGTGATTGCACGTACCTACTAATATTCTTGCACATGCATATTATGAGGGATATTCTATCAGATAGCTCAAGATTAGTATAAGTATTTATTATCTACGTTTGATTTTAATTCGGTTTTGTCTGCTACGGTCGGTTCATTATTTGTAAGTGTCGAGGTGCTCGGGCGGCTACAGCTGCGAGCCACGCCACAGGGTCTAATCAGTATCTGTTATCGACTTCATATAAAAGCACACATTACACCCATGTAAGATCGTTCGTTACGGCCACTTAAGGCTGCCACAGGCTTCACCTTTATAGGTATTTTCCTTTTCGTAAGCCCGTGGTGCGGTCCGTCGCTGTGGCCATCGAGACCTCGACATTTGTGCTGCTTCTTGCTCCGGAAGACGGGACCTTTTCCCGAGCAATAAGCGCATGTGCTCACTGTATTATTTAAATAATGATTTGTTTTTCTTTTTACAAATAAAAGAAACCTAGACTGATAAATAGTTTTATTACACACATCCATCCCCAGTCCAGGTGCCTCATTACATGGCATATTAGTCCCCACTACAGGGGCAGGGACCTCCCCTGATCAGGAGGGGGATTAGGCCGTAGTCTACCACGCTGGCATAGTGCGCGTCGGTAGACTTCACACATCCATGCGAGTATGCAGGTTTCCTCACGAAGTTTTCCTTCTCCATTAAGTACATTGGTGTCTACAATGTAGACCGTACATGAATTACAAATAGTAACTCAGTGGTACGGGACTGGGATTGAACGCACAACATTTCGATCGTAAGCCGTGCCTAACACCACTACATCACCGATGTACACACATTACATTTATAAATTATGCCAGAAGGAATAAAATCATTAGCGAAACTGTCTCCAAAGATAATATAAACGCATGTGCTCGTTGTCATTGTTTCTCGTCTGAGTCCAACTCAATTTGATTTAAATTTCAAACTCATCTCGTTCTCTATTAGAATACATATTTTTATAGTTATCAAACGCTATGATTTTTTCTAAAGGCACTTACCTACATATGTATAATAATTCTGTGGCTCCGGTATAGTCACTACCTTTCTTCTTGTGGGCGTCACAAGAACTGGTTGGGGGATGCACCATAGTCGTAGGCACCAGGATTATTAGACTATTCAATGAACATCTGCCGAAAATTCTAAAGTGCGCCACCGAGCGTCGAGAATCTTATGGAACAGGCCCATGTTCTGCAAAATACATGAAATAACTAATATAGTTAAACTAACAACTTACTTTTGCTAATGAAGAAGATTAAAACGACCGCTTCAGGAGCATCTAAAATAAGGAAATAAAATTAGAAATTAGGAAATCTCGGGTCAAATTTTATTTAGTTTTAATAATAATAAATATTCAGTAGGTATATGTAAATACTTTTAAATTTAAGAATTTTATGAGCCGCAGATAGACAAGATAAGGAGAGGCGAAAATAGAAAAATCAGAGAAAATATGTAAAACATATTTTCTCTGATTTTTCATAATAATACTAGAATGGCAATAAATTTGCCCAGTTTTATATCAAATATCTATACAAATGTGCTTATACAAATACTTTCTAAAGGTATAGAGTTATTGGAAAACTTATCGTGATGTTGCATTTTGTTGGGAGACAGCTCAACAACTAGCTGACGAAGAAGATTAAAACGATCGCATCAAGAGTCTTAAAGTAAGGAAATAAAATTAGAAATTAGGAAATTTCACATTTTATTTAATTTTGATAATAATAAACATTCAGTGGGTATAAATTTGATAGTATTTACATATGTAAATACTATCAAATTTACGAGTTTTATAAGCAACACAGATAGACAAAAATAAGAATATATATGTAGATAAGATATAAGAAGCGAAAATAGAGAAGTTAGCGAGAACATTATAAAATATTAAAAATACTAGAATGGCAATAAATTTGCCGTTTCATATCAGGTCAAAAGAAATTATATCGTGGTAACTGCTCGATCGTATATGCAGATGCAATCACATCCAAATTGTTATTTAATTTCTAAAAACTCCATAGCTAATGGATCCAATTGGAATTTAGAAAATCGTTTGTAAATTAAAAGGTTTCATTTAATTGTTACTGTTATCGACATAACGATTGCAGCTGATATTTGATAAATAGCAGATTTACCTGCGTCGTGATTCAGAAGGTACGCTAAGGGGGTCGCGTGGTACCCGATGACTAGTTGTATAAGTAGTTGTGGGGGTTACGGGACTGAGGTCACTCATCTGCACTCGCACACAGCTGCAGCCCCTGCAATAGTAATCCTAATTTAGGCCGAAATGTCAGCATGAACTAATATCTATTAAATTTTAGAAAGGAAAACCTACTGCGTGATATTTAATTCTATATTGAGTTATATTCCGAATGCAATAATATATATGTAGTTACGTATTAGAAATCATTGGATATTTTGGATCATTACATCTGACTCTTGATCTTTTCGATGTAATTTAATGTCGATTAGAAGTGTCAGACGCAGCTGGCACACTTTCATTACTAAAGTAAAATGTGATCCGCTCTCCTCTGAAGTTGGTAAAATGGCGCGCAGAGTCGTATTTACCCGTCTTTATATTTTTAGTCAACTAAGTGTTGTATTCGATTATTTATTTACTAAAAGGTGCATATCATCAAGATCGTGGAAAACTTATCTAACAAACCTCACGCGCTTCAAACGGTGAAGGAAAACAACGTGAGGAGAACCCGCAGGCCTGGGTGATTTTCTCAACGGCATGTTTAGGGTCTGCGAGTCAGACGTAATGATCTATTCTGAGAGGAGACTTGCCCTGCAATAAACTCACCCGTACACTAGAAAATTTGATGATGATCATATATTCATTTATTTCTCTTATAAAATGTGTAATAATAAATGTGACACAAACGGAAAATAAAATTTAATTCTGCATTAAAAGAGCTGGTGCCTGAGATAGGTTTGTGAAAAAATCTATATTACAAGTCACTAGTACTAACTGATTGGCTCTATTAAAATCAGTAAAAAAAGAGAAAGAGAGAGAAACACAATAAAAAACAGATGATTATAGTAACAATACTCTCGGGATTTCTGAGCAAAATAAAATCCATCTCAAAACGACTAGAGTCAACGATTTAGTTTAAAGGGTTGCAAAGCTGAAGTGGTTATGGTTGAGGCACGTAGACCGCAGACTTGACGCCCGTTGGGACCCTAAGATGCTGAACGACTGTGAACTGGAAAGCGTGGTGTAGGTCGCGGTTAATCGGTGGATACAAGTGGCATACAGCCGCTCGGTGTCACGATCATTGGAGGAATATAGCAGTGGATGTGTTTTGGCTGATATGGACAAATCACTTACATATTATTATTCATTTTTAGTATTATATATACTAAAAAAAGCCTTTTACCCTTTTGGGACTCTCATGGGGCTTCTTTCTGAAACGCATTCATGATCATCATCAGCCGTTAGTACAGTTAGTACAGCTGGACGTGGGCTTCTTTCTTAAAAATGAGGGATTTGCTTTAATTTTTTTTTAACATATTTATCCCATCTATGATGGTAAGTGGTATCGATGGTAAGTAGCGATGTAACCTAGAGTGGTAAAACGTACTAGCTTAATAAAAACCTATTCACTCTTGTTTGAAAGACACCTACATTATAATCGGACGGAAATACCTACTCACGCAGGAAGACTATTTCAGTCTTGGAATAGTCTTCCGTCGTATTCTTGGAATAGTCTTGGAATAATATTTCCACATTTGGCAGGCGTGTTGGAGAGATCGCAATACATTTTGATTTAATAACAGGATAACGCT
>WUAW01006201.1:10055-20465 GCA_017165845.1 Thaumetopoea pityocampa | reverse complement strand
GCTTAACATCACAATCGGTGAATTGTTTAAAGACAAATGAACTGTGATCAGGGATTGGTAGTGAAGAAAGTATTAAAAGCGTGTTTTGTTTAGCAGATAAATCAAAAGAAGAAAAAGAAGAAATATTAAAGTACTTTATTATGTGCTCACAATAAGAAATACTTTCCAATTAGCCAGTATATATTTTTGTTGCGTAACTCCAGCTCATCAGTTTCTTTTTAACACGGGCCTTCCAAGGAAGCTTTACATCTAATGACATGCTAAGATATTTGGCTGTATTTCCGTATGGTATTACATTGTTGCTTAAGTAAACCGGAAGATAATTAGGTCTTGTATTAGAGAGTTCTACAGGAACAGATTTGAATTAGTACTACTTCTTTTTGTGTGACTCCTGTAGCCACGATGGCTAAATTATCTACAAATGTTACAATGGTATTGTTTTCTAGTTTTGGCATATCACAGTTATATACTAGGTACAATATCTGTCCTAATACACTACCTTGATGTACTCCAGCTTTAATTTGTTTAAGTTTTAAGTATGCGTCATTCTATCTTACTCTATACATTCGTAAGTTAGATAGAACTCCAGGATTTAAGCAAAATATTTTGGAAGTAATTTTCTTAGCTTTTGTTTGAGACCTTCATGCCACACTTTATCAAATGCTTGCGTTACATCCAGAAAAACTGTAGAACAAATTTTCTTCACTTCTAGTGCTTTCTCTATTATGTTTATAATTTTATGTAGAGAGGACCGAGTAAAGGTAAAAGTTGACTGGTAGAAAATGACTAAGGCATTGTTTAATGTAACATTTTTTATGTATGAAGAGTAAATAAATAAATAAACGCCCTGCATTCTGTACGGAAATTCAGATATATTTATCATAAGGATGAGTATTGAAGAGGCAGTGACAGTGAATAAAGTCGGATACATGGGGTCTACGATGCATGCGCGGGGAAGGGTGAATAACGAAATTCAGGTTCACATTGGTTTAGCATAGGTAAAACGTCGAGTGAACTTTGCTATTTTATGTGTTGGTAAGATATCTCTAAATCTCGAAGGCCAAATATAAGAGCATCATCAGACTGGTAGTTCTGTATCGGTAAAGATATTCAGAGATGAGTTTAACGATAGATGTTACATGGTCTGACAGTAAACGTAACTTATGCAGGATAGTTTATGAATCTGCGGCATAGCAGATAACTTCAGTAGGCATGGTTGAAGTGATTTTTTTACGTTATGCATTTATATCGGTAGGAGATGCCTCTATACGGCTGTCTTTAGGGCATGACCTAAAAGAATATTGACTGTCATGAACCATGATATCGAATCTAATGGACTCACAGGATCTTCAACGATCTTCAACCTCGATCTTCATCATCTTCAGGAGAGGATGTTGAAGATCGAGACAAATGGAGTTAATTGAAGCAGAAGGCAGACTCTGGTAGCGAGAGGCTAAGACCAATTTATGTTCATTTTTAGACGTATACATGGGTTAGTTTGCGTAGTTGCACATTCCAAAAATTTGCTTCGCGGCTCAAGATGGTTAGTACCTCAGGGATTGCGATCAGACATTCAATATCATCGTTTCATATCACATTCTCACTGCTTACTTAAGGTCATTTTATTATTTGTTGGTGCAGCAGCGGTGTGGGATCTGGAAGCTCTGTACCGAAACGTTATATTGTTATCTTCAGTAACGCACTCATCGGTATAAAATCCTGCGGTACCGCTTGGAGCGTCGTTGTGAGACAATGTAGTCTTATCTCCGGTTACGAAAAAAGAAAATGACATTGGTAATACCAAACAAATGTGTTTTATTTAACTACTAATTCGTATAATGCACCCACATTACTTAATTTGAATACGTGATTGGTTTTAAGAGTAGGTACTCTAAGTGATGTCAGATCTTGATCCGGATATAACGACACCTGTTCTTTTTCACTTACAACATTTCAATTTCAATTCTTCAAAAGATTGGAGCTAAGAAAATGGCGAATTACATTTTATTGATACTGACAAAAGGCACAAGTGTATTTATAGTTATATTTTAAGTAATAGATAGAGACCGTGCTTTTTATATTAGCGTACTCGGCTAGGGTTCGAAACCTTTGAATTCGAAGGCAATTTTCACAACACCGCCATAATTCATTCTCATTAGAAGCAACCACTAGTTATAAGATAATCGGTAAGATTTTTTCAAGGTGGCTCACAACAATGAATCCAAGTCGATGATTTGTAGAAAACGAAAGATTAGGCGACGGATGACAAAAATTATATACAAAACAAAAACATATGCCATGTGTCAAGGTGATTTGATAATTCTATCGACAATGGCCTGCTAATTCAATTTATTAATTAGTGATGAGCACGTCTCATGGCCCCGCGAAGATCGTCAGGACAGTTGCGCAGGCGCCTCTCGCAGTGAAAGTTGTGCGCGGGGGAGGGGGAGCCTATATCAAGAGGCCGTGGGCACGCGCGCACCACTCGTCAACCCAACAGGTGAGACACACTCTGCGCACCAAATAGGACACCAACAGACCCCTTAACGTGAAAATGTGTTAAAAAGTGGTAACAGTGTGTGTGTGTGCGCGTGCGCATTTGATTAGCATCAACTTTCGCGTCGTGTACCCGGTATATACACATCTCACGTCGTGTTTTATGTAACCATGGTTATTGCTGGACGGATTTAGGAAGGGAAATATCATGTATATAGATCTAGACGTGTTTACATAGTACAGATAGCTCCGTGGTATTATATTGTGACTAGTTCGATTTACTGACTTTAAAATCTCATCGGGTTGTAAGTGTCCGACGTTCAGTAGATTGCGGTAAAATATATACATCGCAATCGTAATAATTATATACTGAATTTGAGGTATTTTTTAGTAATAGAATATAATTATCATAGCATATAATATTGCTCCACGAACGGTATCACGAATGTTTACCAACTCTGACGCATGTATTATGAAATTAATCGTTAACCCATTTCACACACTCGTTAACTGCACTTTTACATAATTTTAACAATTTCCAACTTCACAGTTCAGTGCTGCAGTACTCCCGCCTCCACACGATGAAATCCTCCGTGTTCTGCCTTCTGGTCGCGCTGGCCGTGGCGGCAGCGGCCCCCCAACGCGAGGGAGCTTCGTACACCAATGAGGCCATCAAGCAAGCGCAGAACACACACCTCATACCCAAGGACGCCGAGATCCAGAAGGTGAGCGGATGAACGGAAAAATATAGATTTAAATTCATTCGATTTCAATTAGTATGATATTTCAAAAATAATAATGTCAAAAATATGAATTTGACTGCACGGATGGCGCAGTGGTTTTAGCGTCCACTGCGCTGTCGAGTGTTGTGGGTTCGATCCCTCCACACGGGACAACAATTTGTGTAAACCACAGATTGTTGTTTAGAGTCTAGATGTTCTGTGTTCCCGTTATTTGAATGTTTGTAAAGTCCCCGCGACACAGGAAATTAATCCTAATGCGGGAGTCGTCTTTAAAAAAAAATATTGATGGCAGAATTAAAAGTAGTGTAAAAATGCTACAAAAGAATGATTTCCTGAAATTAGAAATTGATACGCGATGAATATGTTTTTTAAATTTTATATTTTGTAATGCTTGTGCATTAGACATTCTAATCACAACAGTTGAGATCCAGATTTATACGTTAGTATATATATATGAGAAATAGTATGTATATATGAGAAATGTGATTTGTTGGCATTTGATGAAATATGGCGGGAACGTTGATTGATATTTAACTAGTAAGATTTAATTATAAATAAAGACCAACTTATCAAAATTATAACTCCCTTTTGAGTGATCTGTAAATATATCGGAAACTAAAGTTGTGGCTATATTTAATTAAAACTAATTTTTCGCAACACAGCTTAAAGTACGTAAATCGCCATCATTTAAGATATACACGTATTATACACGTATCGCAAATATGTCTCAAACTAATTATCTCACCTGCTTGAATTAGTGATACAAATATGTATAAAACACGTACGTATATGTATATTTTGTAATAATAGCTATATATTTTATAGATAAAAATTTTACCCAGTAGCACCTTGTATTGAATGCAAATTAAGAAAATAGCTTTCCAAGAACACTTAACTATTCTCATGATAATTATCAAAGTTTTGTATGCTGTGCTCGTGTGTACTCGCTGATGTAGTTAGACATCGGCACTCATGTATAAACAAGAGTGTTAACAACCCATTCATTATTCCTCTACAATTTACATTCTGACGCGATCCACTGTATTAATACCTAAGTTCCTATTTTTTTATTTCAAATAATTTTGTCTCTGCATTTAGTACTAAAACTTTAGTAACACATTAAACCTTTCAACAGGTACAAGAAGGCATCGAGCTAGCGGCATACGAGTCCATTCCAGTGAATCAGAGGATCAACCTTTTCGAGATCCTCGGTGATCAAGTGCCCTCAGAGGTGATCAACAACCTGCAGGGTCAGATCGACCAGATCGGCCGTCAATAACCAAATCATTATAATTAAGGAATGAAGCGCTACGGGAGACTTTAGCGTTTGCGACAAATAGCATTATCATTTGAATATTGTGCCAGACCGTTGCGAAACTGAAATAATAATGCATCTCGATATGGTAGAAACTACTGCCAAATCTGGCGTATGTCACTGCGTGAGGTCAGCCATTGCGCAGGCTGTGTTGGCTGTCGCAACCGCTACTGGCTCCGAATCAGTTGAAGACACCGTCGAGTTTATAATTAATTTATTGGTGACTCAAGTTCAGTACAAGACAGTGGATGTGATATTTCATCACAAGGTTTTATAAGTTTTGTATATATAAAGATAATGATAAATAATAAAGTTGTGATGCCAGAGGTCGGTTTTGTTTTACATAACCCGGGACGATAGCGTTCTATCCGTGACACGATTGCGTCAACTGGATATTGTGTGGCTATAAAGCACCCGATATCAGATCATCTAGTCGTAATGCATTGTTCGGAATGTTCACTTTCATTCAGCGAGCAGAAAGCTCGTCAAATTTCGCTATTATTTAAACCGATCCTAAAAATAGGTTCATTTCAGGGTTCGGTCGAAATAGTAAACATAATTCCTATTGATTTGCTATCTAAATAAAATAAAGAATTAAGAATTCGCATTAAGGAATTTTGAATTTGGATTTTTCTACTAACAGCACAATTTAAAGTACCTATATTATAAATAGCAAAATTTGTTATAACATTATGTTGTGTATAACATTATATTTATCACATTATATTGTATCTAGCATTTAATACTAGATACAACATAATGTTGATTGTGTTAAAAATTCAGGCAAATATTAATAGTACTCATGACAATTTATGTGTGGCCATTTAATACAATATTTAGATGCAAACATTTGAATAGTGACGGAGGAGATCGTCCCTAGTTGATGCTCGATATTTGCGTCAAGCGCAGCGTCAAGCGACAATAATTGTGGTAATTCTAACATCTAGTTTAAACAGGAATGCCTTCATATCTTGGAAGATATGTGGAACAATGGATTTTGAATGGTTGAGATTTGGGGATGCAGTTAAATATTTGCAATCAATTATCATTGTTATATTTACCGGTGCCATAGCTTGAAGTGGAGCATACAAGCTCGGGGGAGTAGGCACCAGCACCTTTATCTTCAATCTACCGCCAGATAGCACTGCTGCTGGCGCTGTACTAGTTGACGACAGGTGGTTTGTTAGAAGAACTCATTTGTGATCAAGAATAGCAACGCATCATTGATTACGTCATTAGTAATTAGGAGTTATTAGAACCTGACTCGAATCTTTAACCGGCCATTTACCATCAGGTGAAGCTGCACGGTCCTTTGCTACGTTTAAAATATATAACAATCAGCATCCGCCCCGTTACCACACCTTCACAGTAACCGCCGACACTGACCAAGCTGGAACAACGTTTGGGGGTAATGAGTGATGATTTGGATAACAAGTATGCAGTTAACAACTTACTGATGTCGCGAAGTTTGAGTTTGTGGCCAGTGAGACGTATAGGGCAGACCACGCGCCACAACACAGGCGCACGCGCACGTCGTGCCGCACTCGCACGTAAATATTGCACGTACACGTACATTCATAATGATACTCTATTAGGGTTCCGCAGGGCGTTATTTTCTGTCACACGTTATATACTATTATAAGGTTATTTATTATATCACAATCCCCAGTCCATATTCGACCCTACTGAAGGGGCATCGGCCTTCCCCAACCAGGAGGGGGATTAGGCCGTAGTTTACCACGCTGGCCTAAGGCAGGTATTTATTATATACTGTTTATATATTTATGGACCACTTTTTCCTTAATTTGTATATTTTATGTACAGTATGTAGAGTATTTATATTTTTATATATATGTAGTTGTAGTAGTCTCTCGTTTGTATTAAGTTTGTTGTTAGGGAACTCAGTATTACGTTCGCTAGTGGCCCTTGTTGGCACCTGTTTTTGTACTTCGTGTGTACAATACAGAATTAAAACTCCGCGATATGTTGTCGTTACAATTGTCAGCCATTGTTCTAGTTCGTTTAGATATGAAATATATTATTTGTTTAATACTTGTTGCGCAATTCCTGTACACCTACTGTTGACTAATTTATTATTGCAGAGATGCTGGAATATGAGCCTATGGATGATAAGAGACCTAGGAATGGTACCTAAGAAACATATATGTTGATTTGAATTTGAACCAATTTTAAAATCGAGGAAGTTATAAAGAGACTCGATACTAATTATAATAGGCTACCAGACTATTTGTATTTACGTGTGGTATTATCAGGGCCGTCTTTACCCGGGGGTTCAAGGGGTGTGGTGCACCGGGGCGCAGAGTTCTACCCAGGGGGCGCAAGCCGACCGCCATAAATTTCGATAGGTACCCACTACAATGAGACTAAGCCAGCGGAGCTGACTTTCGCACCCGGGCGCCGAATATGCTTAAGACGGCCCTGGGTATAACATATGTACATCGAGCTCACTAAACTGAAATGATGATCACAGTGCAAAGTTTACTATCAAAAGCTTTAGTACGTATAAAGAATGATGTGCCATTTTCGAAACAAAGAGACTGGCTCCTCGCGAGTTGTGTAATGGTGAAGGTTCGCCGAGCGGACGCAGATTACATTATTATGTCAAGCGGTCCGTCATAAGTCTAGAGAGGTGCTGTGATCACATGTACACTTATAGAAAAGATGATAACAGTTACAATAATGTTATCCTGTCATTTAATCAATATATACTGTGATCTTTATAACACCCACCGGACGTGGAGATTATTGCAAATCTTTACTTTTTTTAGGCCCACTTCCAGCAGTAAACTTCCTTTGGTTCATGATGAATGTGGCGACCTACTTGACTATATAGTACCACGCATACTCAACAGATGGCGCAGATTTAGAGTGGCGACATTACAAGTCTGAATCGCGGGAATAAAGTTTGATAGCGACTTGGCGTATATACAACGCCCCGACATCAACCGTCGGGACGGTGGTAGGCCCCGACAGACATGACACGCGTCTGGTCGGAAGATCTTTTCCGATACTGCCGCTCCTACCACCGGTCGACCCATTACTGTCGAAATGATCATTCTCCCGCGTTTTATAACGGGATTTCCCGATTTATAATGATTAACCCTAATTCTGGGTTAAGCGAAGTTACTCCGTATTTCGCAGGGCACGTAAAATGACTAGTGTTCGAAAGATCAGATATCGCAGGGGTTATTGGGACTATGGGGATGACTCAGTCAAATCCACCAAAGACACTTCTCCCCGCCCCAAAGACACTTCTCCCACAATGATGTTAGAGTGAAAAAAAAATTAGTGTGTGTCGCCGGCACGTTGATATCGCCACTTCGCCTCATTGCATGGATGGTGTGGGAGTGCCTGAGTGAGGCACTGCTCTCATTATCCTGCACCAGGCTAATGAGGAGCAGCGTCATACATCAGCGTGATTCAACCAACAAGTACTATGATTACAATATTCGTTAGTTGAATTTCAAATTGAAAAGGATTTGGAATTTTATATTCTGGAGATTTCCAAGACGTCTTCTAAGCATTGAGATTACGAAACATCCTTTCTTTTTATGGAGGAAGCCCATGTCCAGCAGTGGGTTCCAACGAGCTAATTAATAAGCTAAGCTACGAGTAATTAAGAAAAATATTAGGTTTTTGGTGTAACAGTGCTTATATTTCATTTCTTATATTCATTTCACTAATGCTGTGTAAGCGTCCAAGTATAGACTTCATCCTTTCTGGTAGCCAGTACAAGAATCTGCTGATATAAGCATCAGAGTGATGAGCGGCAGCACCATGCTGCTTACATGCATGTTCATCAGATGCTTACTGACCTTGGAGATTGTATATCGGAATTAGAAGAATACCATAGGACACGAGTCAAGAGTATGAATAATCTAACTACCAAACCACTAATATAGCAATACTCCTACTACGGTCTAGTAATGATTTAAAAATGAAATTTTTTTAATAACATAGTAGTCTATGCAAAATTATGAATTTTAATACTGCATAATAAGGTTGATTTTTAGTTACATAAAATACACATTTTCAGATTTGTATTCGTCATTCATTTGGTAAAGTTCGGTTTGACGAATAGCACTTTTGAGTTGTGATGTAGTTAGTGTATCATTCGTCACGCGGCCAGAGTTCAAACCACTAGATAAATTAAATATCTAAAAATGAATATAAAATTACATACAAAAACAAGAGACTTCATTGTGTCCTGTGAAAGTGGACTGGAAAACAAAAATTTTCTACGATTTTCTGTTTAGGTGAAGACGCTAGGTATAACCGAAGCACAAATATTTGTACGTCCAAGAGTAGGGATTCCGGCGGCACTAGCAACACGGTACAGTTAACGTGCCAACGCGCGCCCGACTTTTATTTCAACGCTCACATTTTACGAATATTTCGTCCAGTTTCCATGTCAGTCGAGTTCCTTTCATTAGGTTGGTACGCAATTCAATTAAGTCAGATAGCTGAATACAAATGACGGCACCAATTCGGCAAAATGAGATTTATGTTAGCGGTGCTGAGCGTAAATATATCCAATCATATTTATATTAAATTTTCTATCAGTTTACTTACTTATTTATTATATTTTAACAAATGGCTGATTACATTAATAATACACAGCTACTTTATAATATTATCTCAGTATCAACCGAAGTAAACTGATAGAGAAGCATTGTACGACTTTACATATTGTGTACGGAGATTTAAATGAATAAATAAATATTAATGGTGAAGTGAATTATCAGATTTTAATTCAATTATTTAAAGTTATACAATGTTCTTTTGCAATCGTTTTATCGCCAAGGTCCGCCTTTAGACTCCACTTTCTGAATCTTCAAACCTTGAATAGAGAGCCTATTAGTTACTCACATCCCGAGTCGCACATTTAGATATCGATTTCCGGCCAAAGCCTTCTGACTCAATTTTCTCCACTCTACCCAGTATTTAACACCCTTAATAGTGAGTTCATTAGGTTTCACATCCTGCGTAACAAATTCAGCTAGTACTTTCGGACCAAAGGCTTCTGACTCAATTTTCTTCACTCTACTCGGACTTCAACGCCCTTAATAGTGAGTTCATTAGGTTTCACATCTTGGGTCACAAATTCAGCTGGTGCTTTCCGACCAGAGCCTTCAGACTCAATTTTCTCCACTCTACTCAAACTTCAATACCCTTAATAATGAGCTCATTAGGTTTTACATCTTGGGTCATAAATTCAGCTAGTGTCTTCCGACCAGAGCCTTCTGACTCAATTTTCTCCACTCTACTCATTGAGTACTCATTGGGTATTGAAGATTGCTTCAATACCCTTAATAATGAGCTCATTAGGTTTTACATCCTGGGTCATAAATTCAGCTAGTGTCTTCCGACCAGAGCCTTCTGACTCAATTTTCTCCAATTTGCTCAATCTTTAACACCTTCAATAGTTGTGTGAAGTTCACCAACCCGCACTAGGACAGCGTGGTAGACTATGGTTTAATCTCGCTCCGTATAAAGGGAGGTTCGTGCCCCTGTCGTGGGGACGGATATGTATTGGGGATGTGATTTACGTAACGTGGGCGTACTTCCGACGCGATACGCCCTGTGGAAGCATACTTCGTTACAATTACACACATACTAAAGGCACTAGAGAAATTTTTCGGTGTCCGCTATGTCTGAAGCACGCACACGGCAGAAACTAAGAAACGCGACGAATGAATGAAGAGCGAAGTTTTCTTTTTTTTTTAAAAAAAAGAGCAACCTTTACATTTTGACAATTACCTGTTGGCGGCGGTCCGTCAGACGGACGCATCGTGTGTGAGAGGAGTCCACGAACATATTAGTGACCATATGAAA
>WUAW01006197.1:19693-36212 GCA_017165845.1 Thaumetopoea pityocampa | reverse complement strand
GGTGGGAAAGGTGTATTGAGAAAGGAATATGGAATTTAGGTGAAGGACTATAGGATATAGGATACTACTTATCTCGGAGGGAGAAGGAAGAGACGTAAGTACTCCTGACCAAAAAATTTCGATTTCTTTCTACATTTTTCGAAAGTATGTATACAGTGGAAACCCGATTAACCAAACTAATGGTTGTCGTTAGGCATTCGGTTAATCGGAAATCCGGATAATAGAATGTATGAAGAAAGGCGATTTTTGTATACATAATATAATACATAAAGCTAGGTGTTTGTTAAAAACAACAAAATAAATTAAACTTACCAACAAGAATGTTTATTATTATTTATAAGTTAATGTTTATTAAGAAATTATTAAAAGATACATTTTCGTACATACGTATGTATGTACATACATATTTTCTTAAATTACTAAAATACTGCAATCTTAAAGATAATATATTTACTACTACATATATAATTTAAATAGTTTAAGATATTTGGTAATTTTCATCTAATAATTATGAAATAAAATATTTACGTAGTAATATCTACGTACATATTTGATCGCGGCTGGCGGTCCGGATAACCGCGAATCCGTATAACCGAGGGCCGGATAATCGAGTCTCTACTGTGTTTAAAAATATTGTGTTAAAATTTTTGAGTGATCAGAGCAATCTAATTATTTGGCCACCTTTATATTGCTATTTTTAGTAACAGAATGCGTTCAGACGTCTCGCCGATTGTCAATTGAATTCCACCTGCTTCTATTTATTGAAGCTGTTGCTTGCTTTTTTTTTCTCGGAACTGAAAGTTTGTAGGAACATTCAAAACTGAAGAAAGATATTGAAACATGCGAATAATTACAGTAACCTCAGTTTTCGTTTCGATTTTAAACGAGCGATATTTGTGCACGTGTGATTTCGCGCTATGAATAGAAAATCGACTAAAAGAGTTTAAAACGTCAATTTAGACCGGGTATAAAGCGAAAGTTTCTTGCATATTCAATGAAGGATTTGATCCTGTTATTCAAATAATGGATATTATGGGCATCAAACTCGGGCCGACCGCTGTCGATTTCGCCAAAACCCGCGGAAATAGGCGTGTGTAATTGGCTAGTTGCCGTAGTTCTGTCTTCCAAAAATGCCAGAAGTAAAAAAAAGCTCGAGAGGAAGGAAATGAAGTTTTTGAAGAGGCTGAAGGGATTTTGTAAGGTCTGGTATTGTTGAATGTCTTTAGGTAAGTCTTTTTCTTAAAAAAATCTAACGCGTTTTTCTCAAAATTATTTTTCACGATCTATTTTTGTTTTTTCTTTTCTTTAAATCTACCATTTTGTTTTTTATACATAAATATTAATTTTTATAGAATGTGCTAGTGCCATTGATATACTGAACCTAATTTATTTATTTAAGTTAATTTATGCCACCAGCACCATACCAAATTTCTCAGGAGGTTCATCCATTCTTTATGAAAATAAAAAGTTGAAAAAACAAATTAAATACAGATGTTTTTTATATTTTTCATAAGTATATTTATTGAGCTGAATAAAACTAATATCAATATCTATAAAAATCATAAAAAATGGTCTTTTTTTGAGTGTCTATACCAGAATGGTGCCTTAAAAAAACTTTTAAGCAAATGCTTGGTATATCTATGTTATGCAAACAGTATGAGATCATAGACGATGGAATACAGATTGAAGCTTAGCAACGGAACATACATATTAATGTTGTATCTTATAGGGATACAGGTAGAGACTAATGAATGTCTTGATGAGGGTCAACCCTATAATATCTAATTTAATTTAGAAATGGCCAAAGCATAAGATATTCTTTATCCTTATTGGCATCACATGATGCTGAAACTTATATTGAATTCCACCAAGGTTATATGCTATTTATAATCAAGAAGCATACATGAGCAACTTACCATGTCTTCTATACAATTTAAAACCAAGATTTATTTGATTATAGTCCACACAGAACTAGTTTATTTTGTCTTGGGTATACAAGCAGTGAAACAAGCAAGAGCATGATCAAAAACAGAATACAATTACTCTTCTGTCCCACTACTGTTGTGCTAAACACACTAGTAACTAGTTTCCGCATATATATCTCAAGAATGGATGTTAAATATTCCAAGTCTATTTATGAAAATGAAATAAAGACAAATCTTTTTTTCTAGTTAAAGTAAGAGTTTACTTATTATGAAGTCATTGATGTTTTGTGAGTAATCCAAACCCTAAAACATTATTTGACAATGTGAGCAGAAAGTTAGAGGCAATTCATCTATATTAATTATTCACAGCATTAAGCCTTAAGATATCAAATTGTGTACTTTCATAAATAGTTTCTTACGAAATTTACGCATTACAAGTGGTTTATAGATGCTAGTTTATGCTGTTTCATACTTACTATAATACTTCCTTTTTGGTAAAATAAGTAAGGTCCTGAAACAATCATCAATAATTAGTCACAATTTCTAAAAAAAGTAACAGACAAAGTATTCAACAAAAGTATTTACCTCATAATCTTGAAGTTCTTCATCAGTAAACTGACTTTTTCCTTGACCCATTATAAGTAAACGATGACTTCAATTCATAGACCAATTTCAGTTATTTATTAATAAAATGTAAACAATAAACTTATAGATACCTACCTATATTGCGATTATGAAATATCACAGATTACTAATGTATAGATAGTGAATTATTCTCGGAGTAATATTACTTACTCTGAAGAAAAAATCACAGATGACGAATATGAAATGACATGAAATCATGAAACTGATCTCTTTGGAAACTGAATAAAAGACGTACTTACATACATTTAGTCACTTATTTACTCGACACTGGCAGAAGTGGCTTAAAGTTATTCTAGGCGATTGCCATAAGAAAAAAGAAGAAGAAGTAGTCACTTATTGATATCCAGGAATAGATGAATCATAGAAGAACGGAGAAGGTAAATTAATTGGCTGTACAATAAGTTCCACAAAAATGAACATTTTAACCAGATTATTATACAATGTCTCGATTTGGGAGTGTTGGCAGGTAATCAAGTAAATGAAGCTTTGCACAACTTCATGAACAGCCCGAAAGTCTCAATAAAGGCACGTTTAGCTGTTCATAAAGAAGTGCTAGTCCCTACACTTATGTATGGTAGTGAACGTTGGGTTTGGCAAAAGAAGCATGAAAGCAAGATAAATGCTGTTGAGATGAAAAGTTTGAGAAGTATAGCTGGAGTGAATCTGGTGGATAAAAAGAGAAATAGTGAAATAAAGGAAATCTGTGGTATGAAAGAAGATGTAGTGACAAAGATAAAGAAAGTAATAGGTACTTAGATGCTTCGGACACATAGAGAGGATGGATGAAAGAAGATTGACGAAGCAGATTTATAAGATGAGTCTGAATGGGCAAATCGATAGGGGTCGACCCAGGCGAACGTATCTCGACCAAATCGAAGTCGTGTTGAAGAAAGGTCAGGTTAGGAGTATCCACAACCGACGAGCATGTATGAAAGCGTTGATGAAAGTAGAAGAAGTGAAAGATGTATGTCAAGATCGTAGCAAATGGAAAAAAGTGGTCTCTGCCTACCCCAGCGAGAAAAAGACGTTACTATGTATGTCTCGAGTTGACTATATTTTACTTAATACAATGTCCTTACGGAGTTTTGACGGTAACCCAACCAAAACATCATTTACGGATTTGTTTTATTGTTTTATATTAGTTTTTTGTTATATTTTGTGTATAATGTGGTTTTGTGTTCTTTTTCTTTCAATCGTTGACAAACAATTGAAAACAAAAATAAAAAACAAAGTGAATTGAAATATTGTTCACAAGAACGATATTTGAAACATTGGAATAAATTTGCGGCAATCAAATGTATAGCCGTGTTTTAAGTGCAATAAAACTTGCAAAAACTTTACCCTTGTTTATTTCGTAGAATTGACGTTAGAAATACCAAGAAGCAATAAAATGTGTCACATTGCCATTTTATTGTTAACCTGAAGAAATGTTTTATAAATTATAAAATATATACACATTTGATACAGCAGAAATGGCGCGAATTTGCAGCTAATTGCTTTCATGAAAACAAGAAGAATGTCCTTAATCATCCGGTGGTGGCTCAGTTGTAACTGAAAAAAAAAAGTATTGAAAGGCATTATTTCTATCTTCGAATTTAAATCGTCATCATCATCATAGATCCATTTAATATATCAGTATAGGGCAGAATAAAAGGGTCTAGGATATATAGTCCACTACACAGACCTCACACATTGTTGAGAATACCACTCAGGCATGCAGATTTTCTCACTGTGATTTTCTTCACCATTTGAAGCAACTAATTATTAATTATTTATATGTATGTATATGATTACAAAAAATCAACCCTTAGATTTGAATTCGAGCTCTAAGACTTGTCAGAGCATGGTTATATTACTGGGCTACTATGATTCTTAAAGTCTTAAATAATATTAAAAAGTATATTGGTACAATCTTGATGATAATTCGAGTTAAGCACCGTTTTGTTTTAGTATTTTTTCATTCCTTTATTGTGCTGTTTGACATGAAAATTTGGTGTTGCTTTGTGTATCAATCGTTAATAATCGTAAACAATATTAAAATTTTGAATTAAACTGTGATTAATATTGCAAGGTGATTGAATTTTTTTAAGGGAACTTTCACCTAGTCAGCATGATAATCGTCAGATTGACGTCAAAACTCCTAAGAAACAATAAAATGAGACACACCAACATTTTATTATACCTAATAACTTGTGAAAATTATAAAACTAAGTCAGATAAGGCTGTATGAGCTTAGATCCCTTTGCCTTTCCTTTAACAGGGAAAACTTTAAGAAACTAGGTATATTGATTTTCACGTTTTGGAAGTTTTGGCGGCAATTCGAGTAAGCGTCATCCAATGCTTTATTTTAGTGTTTTATATTAGTTTATGTTTGATATGTAAATTTGCTGTTATTTTGAGTATCGATTGCCAATAATCTTGAATAATATTGGAATAAAAATGTGGCTAATATGGTATTACTACTGCTTATTTCCTAATTAATATTTCTCATACGATACTTTAGAAGGAAATAAAAATGTGATAATAGATGTTAAGGTTTTCAGTTAATATTCTATTACGAATGTTTCCGATACATGTCCTAAGATTCTTACTGATTAAATGCTGATTAGTAAATCATGAGAGCAAAATTACACACCATTTTGGTTCCTTGAAGCAAATATAGACCCATTTTTGTATGGTCCCCCTGGAATAAGCTCACAAAGGGTGGGGTGAGATTTTTTGCACGATGTGGATTTCCAGGTTCTATTTCGCGTTAACAGAACACAATCGAACATATTTCGATGTCTTCTTGGGTGCCCTGGAGACCAGGCACGATATGTTGTACAGTCTAGGGAATCACCTGTCAATGGGTAAAAAAAAGTAGAAATGTTATGGAATGTTATGTAATATAATATATTATAAAATTGTTGAATGTCAAATTTAAAAAAAAAATCGAATATATTTAAAAACAAACTAATTAGACGACTAATTAAGGGTTTCTGAAACTTCACTGGGCTTCACACAAAAACTAGTTTGTAGATTTTAGTTAAACTATTACAGTCTTAAAGGTACTATTTCGACTTAAATACTGCGGTAGGTTTTATCAAAATCGGTCCAATAAAATTGAAGATACAGCTTGATCCCTGTTTTAGTAGCCGCTGTTAAGGTACTTGAGGTTAAGTAAAAGTGGTTCTAAGGCTTATATATAAATCTATGATTGTGTCGGGATTTCCCATGTAGCGGAAAACCGAAATTCACGCGAGCGGGGCCGCGGGCAAAAGCTAGTATAACATATATAATAATAAATGATTATTAAATTTGCGCATTTTACACTAGTCAAACACATGTGTTTTCATTGCATTGGTCAGACAGAAATAAAAAAAAAGTATTATGCTAATAAATAGATCTAATACTGAAATAAAATTAGATACGGGTACATAACAATTCGGCCCTTGAAAGTTGGAACGCATCTACATAGGAACAGAAAGAGAATATCGGTCTGCCTCAAATATTTGTGGGTAGACGTTAATAGGTTGTGTGGAAGTGTTCTTCATCGGCATATTGAAGTCAGTCGATATTAGGCTAGTGATAATAATGTTATTTAATAAAAATAATTATTATATTTGCAAAGACTTTCTTTATTACACCAAGATAACCGGCAAAGGAATTATCACCTAGCGGACTGATGATAATATTCTTACCATTCACACTAATAAAAGCGCTGCCATTCTTGCTCCTCAAGCCGACAAATGCGGCGTCGATATTCGCGCCCGCTAGGACCTGCGCCAGCGCATCGGTGCGTTGCTCACTGCTGACGTCAGCAGGTACGGCCGCCATGTTCCTGCACTGTCGTACAGCGTGGGTATAGTTCTGTTTCTTAGTGATTAGAAAGTACATGCCGACCGTCGGGACACATGTTGCATTTGGGTGTGCTGAAAAAATAATTTTGACGACTGATTGGCACAGTAGGCAGTTACCTTGCTTTCTGTGCCAAAGAGTCCCGGGTTCGAACCTGGTAGGGACAAACTTTGTGTGATGAGCACAAATGTCTGTATCAGAGTCATGGACGTATTTATCTATTTATGTATAGTATTTATCTATATGAGTATGTATATCGTTGTCTAGTATGCAAGATACAGGGAATCGTAGTTTGGGACTAGATTAATGTGTTTGAAAAGTGTTCAGAATATTATATTATGTAATATTAATTACGCTATGCATTGATGAAAAAGTAAACAGGACTAATTTGGAAACCAATATCAATTCTACTTCAATTATTCAACACGAATTATTAGTGCATTCACATGTTTGTCGAAACTACAGATAGATGTCGTCGCTGTCATTATTATCCCTGTCATCCCCAGTCCATATTAATCTCCAAAATAGGGGCATAAACCATCTCTAATCAGGAGGGGGGTTAAGTCATAGTCTACCATGCGGGCCTAAGACAGGTTAGTAGACTTCACATACACATCCACGTAGGCATACAGGTTTCCACACGAAGTTTGTCTTCTCCGTTAAGTATATTGGTGTCTACAATAACAGTACATGAATTAGAAGTAACTTAGTGGTATGAGATCGGAATCGAACCCACGACCTTTCGATCACAAGCCGTGTCTGGCACCACCAGACCGCCAATGTGCTTCAAAATGCTGTCACAATAATGTAAAGATATAAAGATTTTATTCAACAAAGCTAAGATGTCGACACAACTTAATATACTTAAGAAATTCTTAACATATTAGCGGTAATTCTATTGTAACAGTATATAACTAAATTTAGACTCTCCCTATCTTTTTCTAGTGCCAAACACCAAAACAAGATAGCAAACATTTTTAGCGAGTACCGACCTACATTTCTGTCAAAAGGTACAAAAAAATGTTGTTTTTGCGTATCTTTCGCCATATAGTATTATACCATTAGTATATACCATTCTATAGTCGCTATATTTCGAGATCGCGTCTAAATCTCTTAATTTTGACGTGTCTAAACGAAACTTATAGCACCAAAATTGGAGCTAACTCCTTTTGGCGTTGACATTAGAAAAATATAGGGAGAGACTAAATTTAGTTAAGTTCCGTTACAACAGAATCATAACTATTAATATTATCAACGGTTCTTAATACGTGTGCAAAATTTAAAATTATCGAATATCTGGTAGTTGGTGAAATTGAATTGAAAAATCTCATTATAATCATATATATAATAGTTATGCTTATGTCTAGTAATGGTTTGATAGCGGCTGCCATCAAAATAATGCAATAGACAATCTTCTCGATAAAAACAAACTCTTCATGCTAACCTATATATTCCAGATAATCTTTTAGGAAAAAAAATATACATTACTCACGTAAAGGCTTCGCGTATAGACTATAATAATCATATCTTGAATCATTGACCAGCGAAAGTCCACCATCTGCTTCGGCGCATTTTAAAACTTCACAACTGTACTCCAAAGTGCTGTTAGGATCATTCCAAGCTTCTGGTGGGCTGAAGTTAATTGCCAAACCTCGATTTGTAATACCAAATCTTTGGCAACTGCTTAATGAAGAATAATTAGCCTTGACAGCTGTGCCAAGTTTGGAGCGGCAGCACTTCTCAGTGAGATAATAATTTGGCAGTGACGGGGAGCTGTTTGAGCACACATAATTAGTCTTTGCCGTTATTACTGTCATTGAAAATATTAAACAGAATTTAAACATGGTGATAATTAATTCAGATTAATGTGGAAATGTAGACTTTTTTCGTATAGAAAATGCCTACCACATACCACAGAATCGAGGGCATGGTACAACGGTTATATGTGGTTTACAACCAGTAACAACTGCACGCGTCCTTTTGTAGCTCGTGAGACAGGCCGCGGGGGTTACTCGCGTACTCGTTCGCGGTAACCTATCTTCTGAACACTGTCCTAATTCTTTTAATGGAATTTTGGCGGCAACCAAACTGACGCATCACTTAAAATTTTGTTTTAGTATTTTATATCGGTTTATTGCGATGTTTGATATGTGAATTTGATGTTACTTTATTCAATAATTGTGTTTAGTCAATAATTGTGAAAGATATTGAAACATTTGAGTGAAAGTGTGACCATCGATGAAAACTGACGGCGTTTTTTTAAGGCATTGCACCTGCGGTAATTTTGTCGGGTCAAACTGATATTCGTCGGATTGTCTTCAAAAATCTCAAGAAACAATAAAATGTGACATACCAATATTTTACTGTTGATTTGGAAAATATTGTATGATTAAAAAAATCAAAAAGAAATGGCAGTGACTTCTAATGGCGAATTTTTTATTTAATAAGCCATATAATTCCTCTATATCTCTCACTGTTTTTTGAATTTGGTTCTATGTTTAAGAATTTGTATTTGGTGTAAAGCGTATCGCCTTTTTTTTAAAACACTAATTTTGTATTATTTATTTTTAACAAGCATTAAGAAATATATGAGATAAATATTATTATTTTTTTTAATTGGGATAACTGTACACGATCTCACTGCAGAATTCTTACAACGACAATGAGTTCATAAAGTATAGTAGAATTTCATTTTAGACCGCTGCTCTTGCACGTCTAATTTATCTATCTACCAAAAGGTTGCAGCAAATATGGACGCAGTAGAGATGAGTAAAAAGCAATGTAAATCTATTCAGCGTGGTTTGCGCTGATCTCCTTTTTACAGGATGTTTTTAGAAGGTCTTTCATAAATTTCATCAAAACCGCGTAAAATTCGCTCATTTGAGATTTATACAGTTTAATATTATGTATATAATGAAAGTCACGAGTTGGCACAGCAAGAAGATTAACAAAAGAAGATAAAAATTAAAGAAAAGATAAAAATAAAAATATTAAAAAATAAGGCGCAGTAAGAAAATATCAATAGATAGATACAATTTTTAAATTTTAGACACATTTCGAATGATGCTCAGACCAATAATTGCTCCTAGGAATGATGTTTGCAAATTTTGAAAAAAGGTGCGCTTATTTTCTTATAGAAATGTTCCCTTTTATTTTTCTTTTGATTTTTTTTCCGACTCCTGACTTCTTTAAA
This sequence comes from Thaumetopoea pityocampa, assembly GCA_017165845.1. Taxonomy (NCBI): domain Eukaryota; kingdom Metazoa; phylum Arthropoda; class Insecta; order Lepidoptera; family Notodontidae; genus Thaumetopoea; species Thaumetopoea pityocampa. The sequence goes on along the minus strand of WUAW01006197.1, from coordinate 26,612 downwards.
CGGTTTTATTTCTATTATAACCTCATTCGGTCTCATAAACGATCGAATGGTAAGAAAAGAAAAGTTGTTTCCAAATCTGTGAATACTATTCGAAATATTATTAAAACTCATCGATAGTTTTTAACGATTTGATTTGATAACACTTTTATACAAATGGACACATTATTCGCGTTCTTGAAGCTATATTCAATAAGGTATAGCATTCAATTGTAAATATATTTTGAGCTACTAAAAGAAGGTTTAAAATATTTTTTGTAATTATCATCTATCTTCTATTTATCTAAGTCATGTATTAAAAAAATTGTAAGACGTCATTGTCTGTACATCCATATTATAAAATTGTTAAATGTCAAATTTTATAAACGGAAGATATTTAAAAAAAAAACTACTCAGATCGACTAATTTCAGGCTTCTGAAATCAAATCAGTCGATATTTGTTTATTTGTTCAAGCTTCAGTCAAAAACCAGCAAGTAGATTAGTTAAACTGTTACTGTTTTAAACTTACTGTTCCGACTTAAATACTGCGGCATGTTTCATCAAAATCGGTCCCGTAGAATTGAACATACAGCTTGATCCCTGATTTCCTAGCCGCCGTTAAGGTACGAGAGGTCAAATTAAAGTGGTTGTTAGGCTTTCTTTTCTGAGAGGCATTTCTAATGTAGAGTAAACCCGACATTCACACGGGCTCAGCCCAGGGGCAAAAGCTGGTTAAATATATTTCATAGAATCTAACTCAGATCGACTAATCAAGGGCTTCTGAAATAGAAACCATCTTTTGTTTTCTTTGCATCTGCTTGTTTATTTGTTCAAGCTTCACTTAAGCACTAGCCGACAGATTTTGGTCAAACTTTTAAAATCATAAAAGTACTATTCCAACTTAAATATTGCAGTATGTTTTATCAAAATTGGTAGAGTAAAACCGAAAGTACACCCTGATCTCTGTTTCAATATAGTCATTACGGTACGAGAGCTCAAGTATATTTGATATTGGACTTTTTTTAAATCTATAATTATTGCGGGACTTTCCATTTAACGCGAAAACCGACATTCCCGCTGGTGAAATAAGATTGAAAATAAAAAAATAAGCAAATCATACTATGTCAGTTATACAATTGTTATATTATTCTATGGTAGTATCATCCGGTCATCATATGGTCATCATATGACAAGATAATTAAAGCGACATTCAATGGCCAAGTCAATTTATAACAGCGACAGGTCCATGAATTGTGGGCTCACAATAAAATTGTCGCTACGATTAAAGTGGGGACTTAAATCATTAATAAGTAGGACTTTACAAAGTGTACCGTTATGTGACAGATGATATAGCAAGTAGGGAAATGTCTAACTAAAAAAATTAAGTAGATACATAAAAATTGAACAAATCCAATCGGACCAGAACATTCAAAAGTAGTTATAGATAAATCGATCATCGTGATAAATTTTAATATTTTATTATATTTACCTTTCAATTGTGTTGCACGAATTGTTGATGAAAAAAATACGAGTTAAAATCGCAAAAGTTTTTTGAAAACATTATTTATATAATAAATAAACTCATGAATTGTTTCACAATAATAAACTTACTGATCGCAATTTTCAGTGATAACATGTAATTTTTGGATGAGAATTTTAGATATATACATGCATACAGTCACGTCTTTTCCCCACTGGGGTAGGCAGAGACCACTTCTTTCCACTTGCTACGATCTTGACATACATCTTTCACTTCTTCTACTTTCATTAACGCTTTCATATGAGCTCGTCGGTTGCTGATACTCCTGACCTGGCCTTTCTTCAACACAACTTCAATTTGGTCGAGATACGTTCGCCTGGGTCGACCCCTACCGATTGGCCCATTCAGACTCGTCTTATAAATCTGCTTCGTCAATCTTCTTTCATCCATCCTCTCTATATGTCCGAACCATCTAAGCATTCCTTTCTCTATCTCTGTCATACGTCTACGTTTTATTCATACCACAGAATGAGAATTTTATATATTTAATATCATACTAAAGATTGACCAAGTTAATTACTTTATTATTTATTTATTATTTTTAATATATAAAACAGACAATGACAGCACATATCACAAATTATTACCTACAAAACACTCTAAATCTAGTCAAATTCAAAGTATGCGTATCTAACTAGAATACAAAAAAAAATGATTCAAAAAGTAGTTGATTATTTATTTACTACTAGATTTTGCCTGCGGCTCCGCCCGCGTGAATGTCGGAATCCCGAAACATAGATTTATATAAAAAGTCTTAGAACCAAGTTTATTTGAGCTCTCGTATTTAACGACGGCTACTACTAAAACAGGGATCAAATCGTATGTTCAATTCTACTGGATCGATTTTAATGAAACATGCCGCAGTATTTAAGCCGGTATAGTACCTTTAAGACTGTAATAGTTTAACCAAAATCTAGCTGGTGGTTTTTGTATGAAGCTCGAACAAACAAATAAACAAACATCGACGGATTTGGTTTCAGAAGACCTTAATTAGCTGTTCTGAGTAGTTTGTTTTTAAATATCTTTGATTTTTAAAAATTTGACCTTTAACAATTTTATAATAGTATAGATATAGATACATTATCTGTGCTCTCAGCTAACAGGTTTTATTCTACGNAAAATCTAGCTGGTGGTTTTTGTATGAAGCTCGAACAAACAAATAAACAAACATCGACGGATTTGGTTTCAAAAGACCTTAATTAGCTGTTCTGAGTAGTTTGTTTTTAAATATCTTTGATTTTTAAAAATTTGACCTTTAACAATTTTATAATAGTATAGATATAGATACATTATCTGTGCTCTCAGCTAACAGGTTTTATTCCACAAATACTGGCTGGAATATATTCTTTTTCGAAAACCGTCAAAAATCTAGTTGCGTTCAAATAACTGTCATTTAAATTTGGAAATGTCGCTTTATTAAAGAGTTCATAATTATTAAAGATCATTATTACTAGTTTTATAATATTGTTACAAACAACTGTTATTTTATAATATGGGTTGTGTTTTCTCGAGAAGTTTGACGGAGGTTAGTAAAGATTGTAGTTAATTTGTCATGGCATGACATGTTAAAAGGAAAAGAATGGAATCTCTGCGAAATTAATCAATCGGTTCACCCTACTGAAAGGTTTACCTATTTTTATGTTTACAAAATACCTGTCAGTATTTTGGGTACGAAAACCGTATTTATTAAAACTTTAACACTCATTGACTGACTCACAATGCACATTCTAAACCGGTGGATCTAGAAGTATGAAATTTTACAAAGTTGTTCCTTATATACTCGTATATGTAGCACAAAAAAGTATTTGAAAATTTATCCCTCGCGTAGGGTACTCAAAAACATATGGCATTACATGACATTGTTAACATGACAGCAACAGCATGAATATTTCAGCCCGTTGATATACTGCGATAGAGTTAGAAAAAAGTGAAAATTATTCTGTTTTCATGTTTCCTCACGAATGATGTTTATTTATCTAAATACAAAATTTTATCCAAGTCCAATGAGCCGTTTCTGAGAAACTATTTGGTTGCATAAAGTAATAAACGTGGAACACTAGGTCTTCTCCCCTGATGTCCTTCAAGGACCTTGAGACAAATTATAATTTGTCTCAAGGTCCTTAATAGTGTTTTTTTAAGTTACGTTTTTGTAAATTTTAGTCACCAAATGTATACATCATTCAAGTGGCGGCAGAGTTGTGAAGTGGTGACATACAGACAGACAGAGATACGCATTTTTGCATTTGTTAGTGTGAATTAGTGTTGATATGTTGTTTGGCGTCGCATAACTACGTCACTATCCTATCTTCCTATGGGTGCTGTGAGAACCGGCTAAGGGATGCACCAGGATAATGAGCAGCACCGTTATCCTGTTATTCAATCACAATCTACTGCGATCTCCAAGACGGCTGCCAAACGTGGACATTATGGCAAATTGTTCCTTTTTAAAGTGGAGACCCATGTCCAGTAGTGGGCTTCTACCGACGCTGATGATGATAATACTTCTGTTCTCTTTAGGAGGATATGGTCTACGATATGACACCGATCCGCCACCTGCCGGTTATCTTTGTAAACGGAGTGCCCGGCGCTGGAAACCAGACCGTTGCACAAACAATATCCACCATTACCGGATACAGCATGATCAGGCCCGGGGAGCTGGTGCGAGCGGAGGCGCTAAAGGATACTGCCAGAGGACGGCTGATTGCCGACAAGCTGCAAGCGCAGGAGGACATACCAGAGGTATTGACGGCATACCCCATTGTATTGAGATATGGGTCTGAAAAATAACTAATTACGTGATAATTATGTTTACGACGATTATGTTGTAGCGTACGCTCAAAGGACAAAGTATCCAGAGCCGTAAAGCGGTTATTGTTTTCAAATAGATTGACTCAAAAATAATACCCACTTTATATTACAGATTTGATGTATGTTTATTATGCAACATAGACAAATAATATTTAAATATTTTATCATGATTACGCCTAAGATGCTACGGTATGGTCGGCGTTGGTAATTGTTATCTGTTGTTCAAACGTGCCGAATTTTTGAATTATTAAACCATTTTTTTTGACTTTTTTTATGGTTAGCAACATGGAGAAAAATAATTCTTCCTCTCACTCGTTCCGCTGCGAAAATGTGCCCGAATTGCTGAGAGGTAGTACTCGAAAAACTCGCGGAGGGCTGTGGGTATAATACCCTAGTATGACCTTGGGGAAACGCCGTGATTATATGTTAAGGCATGTAAATGTAATGATTTATTCATTTGAATGTCAACCCTGGCATTATTCCGACCTGAGTCAGGGTCTTCAGTTATTGCAAAATATGCCAATGTCGTGTGATGTCATCCCCGATTCACTTAGACAACCATTCAGATCTATAAAACGTGCCTTTTGAAAAACGGAGCGCATGAATTTTATTACTGACTAGCTGTTGTCCACTGCTCCGCTCGCGTGGACTTCCTATCTCCTCGAAAACGCTCTCAGGCGTGCACCATAATTTTTTCGTAATCGTTTTGCATTCCGACTTACCAAACAGACATATCTGATATTTCGCCTAATATGAATAATATAAGTATAATTTATAACATCGCTTATAACACTCGGGAATAATGTGGCTTTCTACTAGTGGATTTTTTTTAGAATTGGTATCATTAAGAACTTCAGATTACATACAAATTTACAAACAAATTTAATCTCTTTATAATATTAGTATGGATACACATTGCTATTATTTTTTAGTATTATTATTATTATTTGAGTGGATATCTTTCCAGTCAAACCTATTAAATCGGTATTGTGGAGTTTTTTCATGTTATTACCTGATTGCGTCAGAAGGAGGGTTATGTTTTTCGAATGTATGTATTTGTATGTATTTATATTTCTTTGGTACGCTCTGTAGACTAAACGGTTTGATGGATTTTAGTTAGAGCGGTGTCGTTATATTCGTCTTAACTGTGAGAGTGACACTGGGTATATCAAAATTATAAAAAAAATATTTTTCAGGCAGTCGGTTTTTTCAACAATGTTTTTTTTATAAAATAAATAAAAAACATAACGCTACTTCTCCTTTTCAGCAATTAACAGTAGATTTAATCAAAGAAGCAATGCTGATGCAGCAAGATTGTAAAGGTTTCATCCTAGTCGGGTTCCCGAAGAACCCTCGGATGTCGAACATCTTTAACAGACAAGTGAAGTGGCCCGAGAAGATAGTTGCACTTGAAGTTGATAACGAGGTAAGAATAAATCATTTTGGAAGTTTTTAGAATGTATATATAGTCCACCGCATCAGCTTTATTATAAAAAGCTATCTTACTTTTGAACTGAGTGCTTTTATCCTATTTTACACCTCGGATGGATATAGAGAAAATCTTTTGAATCTAGTACTTAAAACTAGTTAATACTAGCTTTTATAGTAATGTGTATAAGTACCTAAATCGACTGATTGGTATAGTGCCGGTGAGTCTGTTTTCTGTGCCAATGTGTCCGGGGTGCTGGCGACTTCCATAGTGTAAACCATTGATACCCATAGTGGTCTGTATCGACCGCAAGGGGTCCACGCCAGCTGTCAAAAACACATTTGAAGTTGATGAATTAGCAGTATTAGCTAGATCTGTCTAAAGCCGAACAACATGGCAAGTGGTCTACAAGACCCAAAAGTTTGGGGATCTTTGGTCTAAACTATTTGGAACGTTTATTCGAAATTTCTAGTATTCATATCTTTGTATTTCTATATTGTTTCTTTTCTATATTGGCATTCTGTCACAAGTTTTTCTATGAAATACAACAAAAATATATTAAATTCGTTTCCTTTACTATTTTCTTATTTTCTTCAACGCTCTTCATGTTATAATATCGCTTGAATATCGGGTTTGAATCCTGGTGGGTGTAAACTTTGCGCAATGAGTACAAATGTTTGTGTCCGAGTGTTGGACTTGTTATATCTTACCACCATCACCAGCCCGTGGAAGTCCACCACTGGACTTGGATCTCCTCCTTATTAAGTAGGGATTTGCCATAATTTGCACNCCAAAAGTTTGGGGATCTTTGGTCTAAACTATTTGGAACGTTTATTCGAAATTTCTAGTATTCATATCTTTCTATTTCTATATTGTTTCTTTTCTATATTGGCATTCTGTCACAAGTTTTTCTATGAAATACAACAAAAATATATTAAATTCGTTTCCTTTACTATTTTCTTATTTTCTTCAACGCTCTTCATGTTATAATATCGCTTGAATATCGGGTTTGAATCCTGGTGGGTGTAAACTTTGCGCAATGAGTACAAATGTTTGTGTCCGAGTGTTGGACTTGTTATATCTTACCACCATCACCAGCCCGTGGAAGTCCACCACTGGACTTGGATCTCCTCCTTATTAAGTAGGGATTTGCCATAATTTGCAT
>WUAW01006194.1:43286-60345 GCA_017165845.1 Thaumetopoea pityocampa | reverse complement strand
ATATTTATATGAAAATGACTTGTGTTTCTGTATACTAAACGGCAATTTCATAGGTAAAGACCTAATATTTATTTACACTTTAAATAGAACATGCATGTGGTGCGTGAAGTCTACCAATGGGCACTAGACCAGCATGGTAGACTACGGTTTAATCCCCCTCTTAATTAGGGAAGGTCCCCTGTAGCGGGGACGAATATGGACCGGGTATGATGGTGATGACCATAAGACATCAGAATGGGAACCAGAAATACAATATTTATTTAACACCAGCTTTTACCCACAGCTTCGCCCGCGTTAATGTCGGTTTTACACTACATGGGAAATACCGAAACAATCCCATATTTATATAAAAACCCTTAGAATAACTTTACTTGAGTTCTCTTACCATAACAGCAGCTATTAAAATAGGAATCAAGCTGTATCTTCAATTCTACTGAACCGATTTTGATGAAATATACTACAGTATTTAAGTCAGAATAGTACCTTTAAGAATATAACAGTTTAACCATAATCTACCTGCTGGTTTTTGCGTGAAGCTTGAACAAACAAACATCAACAGATTTGATTTTAGAAGCCCTTAATTAGTTAATCGGAGTAGTTTTTAAATATCAAATTTACAAAATTTGAAATTTAACAATTTTATAATAGTATAGATAACACAAATATTAATAGAATAACAATAATTATTATTAAGATGGTTCTGACAACTCACACAATAAAAACTTGTCTTGACCTTCACTGAACATTACACTGATGATCTCTAAGATAACTTCAATATGGAGCTCATTCCACAGATAAACAAATTCAAGAAGGAAAGTATAATTAATAAGACTGGAAGAGTGAGAGAGACCTCACAAAAGTAAATTATTAGAAGTACAATCTTCTTCAACATGGTTGGAACCAGGGCTCCGAAACTGATTAAATTTTTAAACCATACCACCACTCATTTGGTCCACACACTACCACACCACACAACCACCATTCATTTGGTCATAAGTAGATGAGAACATAATCATTTTGGTTTAATTTTTACAAACTGGTATATTAAAGGTTATTTTGCAAATAAAGTTCTCTATAACAAGGTTAGCATTAATTGAATCCTTGAAATTACTTTGATGTAACTGTGGATAATAGAGGCTATTCTGCTACATTTGACTGTACCAGGTTTATTTCAGTCATAGAATGAAATGCTTATTAGTTTTGTTCTGAACAAAAACTATATATGAAACCATTAAAACCCATGATGAATCAGTTTAAAACATACCATATGTTTTAAACTGGTTCTGAACCATGATTGGAACAAAGGTATTAAAAGAGAGAAGAATATAGTTTATTATTATTTAGAATATAGTTAGGAGCTTTGGGAGACATCCATAAAGTATAGAGTGAAGTGAGTGCACAGTCTGCTACACTGATGAATAGGTAAGTAAGCATTTCGTGACACTTTTAATACTGATTGTATTAAAATTGTATTAATGATTAATGGTAATAATGGTATTCAGAAAGCTGCATGATAACTACATTAAAAATACCACAATGCCTAAACACTATTTAATCAATGGACATTGCCAGTGATAACCTAAGGATACAAGACAGACCCTAAGGACAAGGTCAGGAAATCCGCAGGTGAACCAGTCTCTGATATAGCTCAAAAAATTTTAAGGCTGAAGGGACAGTGGGTGGGGCATATAATTTGCAGAACCAATGGATGTTATAGTGCTGGAGTGGAGAGATCTTGAACCAGAAAACATAGTGTGGGTAAAGCTCTGACCAGGTGGACCAATGACCTGATTAAGATTGTGCAGGCAATTGGTAGAAGCAAGCAACTCATTCTAATTTGGTGTGGTATTCATTAGAAGAGGCCTATGTCCAGCAGTGACCATCTGTGAGCTGATATGATGATGATAATGATGAACCATTTCAATTGAGACATAAAAAGACATGCCTATTTTTATTATTTAGGATTAAAATTATTTACTTTTAATATTCTTTGAATATTTTATATATCTGAAGATAGCTCTATAAACATTTCTTATTTGAAAGTATATTTTTATACAGTTCATTTTCCAAAATTTGTTTTTTATTATTAGTTTAATAATCAAAATCATCATACACAAAATGAAGAAAAGGAAGTTCAAATAAATTTCATTTTCTAACAACTATAATAAAGACATGACAGGAGTCCTATTCACTAATAGATAAGAACACTTAAAACAGTTTGATGGTGTAAATACAGATTCTACTACCAATGCAGAATGAGATTGTAAATAGTGTTGTCTCTATTCACCTTGCACTTACAGACTATCACTCCCATGTCTATCTATGCCATATCTATACAAATAAATAAATTTAAAATATCTATTTGTGATTTTAAAATAAAGGTGTCTTCTGAAGCTTATATAGCTAATTGTATATAAACAATTGTAAACCTCTATAATAGTGACACTTTTGGTTATTGAGTTTAAATAAATTTTAATAATAGAGGATCGGCAGCTATAGTATATTTTAGAAGTCCCATTTGGTGGAATTCAACTATTCTTTTTTTTTCTGGGGAGCAAAGCGAGGAGGAGCATGTTAGGTTACTGTAGAAAATGCACAAGCAAAGTGAGCATGGAAGGGAGCACTGTCGCACAGCAGCTGATGAGTGCCACTAAATAAATAGTAATATATTACAACTTTTTAAAGGTAACTGATATTTTTACACAAAATACTAATAGCTTTTATTACTGTGACTTTAAGAATTTTAAATATTTTTTCTCTAAAGTGGTTGAATTCCCTCAAATGGGACTCTTAAAATATATTATAGCCTTTATCCTCTATTGATTAAAATTTATTTAAAGTTAATAAGCGAAAGTGTCACTATTATAGAGGTTTACCTAAACAAAAGGTTTACCAAACAGGCATTTTTAAAAATTTTCACAATTTGTTTGTCCAGGGTAACTTTGAAATAGCTGAACTGATTTACATGACACTTTTATTGGTAGATGGAAGACTGCTCAGAAAGTTATGTAGATAATTTATCCTGGAAATGTTTAGGGGTCCTGAACATAAAATCAGGAAAAAAATATGATAACTGTCAAATATTTAGAGCTAAACAAAAAATCACAGCTAGTACAAAAATAAAGTAGTTGTGCTGCCATTTATAGTCTTATTCTGCATGGGTGGTAAATATTTTAAATTAATTAAAACAACAATAAAATGATCCTTTGTCTTAACATAAAAAATATCTTACTACTATTTAGCTTTTTTAATTGTCCTGCAGGTGTATTGGGCAACAAAAACAACAAACAGGCAACAGAATACAGAGGCTCTGCTGAATACACATGTGTATTGGTAATGGTAATCCCACACTCCATCTCATAAAATTAGAAAATGTTTATGGTTCATCTAAAACCATTGATATTTTACGAGTACTATATCCACCAGTAGACATTATCAGCCCATTGAGACTATCTCACCTTTGTAGTTAACGGCTCCAGGGCTTCGTTGGCCAGACATGGCGTGATCCGGCGATATTCGCCGCCACGACGCGTTTGTTGGCGACAGTGTTGGACTGTTACCGGCATTTCTCTTCGACCCACTGCCTTGTTTCATTACCGACGACACCGGTAGTGTCGCTCTCATAGGGCCCTGCTTACCCACCGGGCAGTCTGACTGCTTTCGTACACGGCCCGACATCCTTTCTTTCTTTTACACTACACTTTTATTTTTATACACTGTTAATTCTTCATCAATCACAACATCCATTTACCACTGCGTAATATAAATAAATATTTCATTAGCCGACGCCGAGCCAAACTCTTTGTAAGAGGGAATATTGTAGGCTCTCAAAACGAATTCTAAATTATTGGTATGACAGTTCTTATTATGCGATACAGTAGCGGAGGCGTTTGCGAAATATTGGAAAATATAAAACGATGACTATCTAAAGTATAACTAGCACTTATTACATAAAAACAAAATTACAAAGCAAACTAGTCACATTTTTTCTGCACAATGGATGAACATAGGTGAGAGATGAATGAATGAAGCTGACAGACTAATGACAACTATGACATGAGACATCGCGCCATTTCTTTTGTATTAAATTTTATTTAAATAACAGGTTTTATTAGTCCCTTTTAAACACGTATTTATCTGAAATTTCAACTAAAGTAAGGTACTATTACTACTACAACAGCTACGAAAATATTAGTTATTGTTACAATTGCAATTAACAGCTGATTACTCCGCCATGTCAACTAAAACGACAGACAACGAATATCAAGAACCAAAGATAACAAAGTATTGTTTTCGTTCTTAACCATACTACTTTGTTCTTTTAAGCCCTACAGTTAATTACCATCATCATTATCAACCCACCTGCTGTCGCACTGCAGGGCACAGATCTTCTAAGAAATAGAGATTGGTGGAGTATAGCCTAACGCCAATAGTCCACCACGCCGGCCTAACACGATTGGCAGATTTATCACGCCGTTGAGAAAATTTCTCCGACATGTAGGTTTCCTCAAGATGTTATTCTTCGCTGTTTGGAGCGAATGATACCTATTTCAGTAATTATTAATACGCATGTGATTTTGAAAAGTTAGAAGTACATGTCTTAGATCCAAATTAAAGCTATCAATCACTATTCATAGTTAATAAACAACAAAATTGTGTCAATGATTGGCGATAATATAATACTCAAGTGTTTATTTGGGACAGTCAAGTTCGTAGGTTCAATTTTCTGCTTGAACTATTGGATTTTCAATAATATATGTGTAAATCGCATTTCGACTGATCTTTTGATCATTTCACTAGCTTTCGGTATTACCATGATATCCAATTCGTATTCGAAGAATGACGACAGGTTCATCCTATGTCACATTCTATCGGTAATATCTATATATAATAATAAGTGAATTATCTAAGGAATTGATATTCAAAGTAGTATATATTGACCACCAGCGTTCGACAGGGACCGGCAAAGGGTCTACGATAACTGTCAAAACCACATTTGATGTTGATAGATTAGCAATAATGTTATATTAACCACACTTTAAAAAGTAAAAACATTACAAGTGGTGTACAAGACAAAAAAGTTTGAGAACTTCTGATCTAAGGCTACATCTAAGCGTAAGCGTACATAATAAATATCTCTTGGTAGAGTAGTATATTCCTTCATATAGTCTTTATTCTGAGAACTATACCTATTTGGGTGTATTTACAGGGTCGTGGTATGCTCCTTCTTATGTCAAAAGTGTAAACGAGACGTCATGTTTTCTAATTGGCGTTTCCAGTCATGCAACTCCCAGATATAGTCACTGGATATTCCACTCGGAAGATAAAAGTAAAGCAAAGTTTACTGACCGTTATCCATATTTTCCATCTCACTCACACTCAAATGAGTCAATGAGTGAGTTGAGCGTAACTCAGAATAGTGGATTTTTTTAAATTATATTACATACATACACACATATACTCATGCCGATATCCCATAAGGGTAAGCACAGACCATAGTACATACTACATACATACGTACAGTCACGCCACTTTCCCATTGGGGTAGGCAGAGACCACTTCTTCCCACCTGCTACGACCATTTAATGTAGCAGTGGCTATCCGCAGTCCACGTTATATTGCTTTATATTACTTCTATTGAATTTTGGTTTTTCTTATATTTGACGGCAGGATTTTTGTAAATTATGGCTGCTGATCTTTGTACCAGCTAATCTTATGTTCCTTGAGCTAATTGGTCGTAAAAGTTGAGATTTTAAGGGAAAGAATACAGAATATTACCACAGATTAATAAGTATAGCACTAAAGTATATGAATATTACATTACAGCTTCAAATAAATAGGTACGTTGATTAAAGTGCCACTGTTAATCCACGTTAGAAGCAAAGTCTACGCTTCTAATTTTAAAAGATGATATAAGCAACATAATATTATTCATTCGAATGAACAAATCCTTTAATGATAATTTGAATGAATATCATCCGATTTGAAAGCCACCGAGTCGATGGGCGATGAAGATGATAAGCCCCCTTAGCCAAGTTGACTTTCTATAATCGTTAATTCTAATAGAAACGAAAAAATATATTGGAATAAAATTTTTAAACGCCAAGTCACCCGTGACTTATCTATTGTTCTTATAACTATCTACCTATTACTAATGATTATTCGACTAAAGGAAATAGTATATTAATAATTTTGCATTCGAATTAGAAAATTAGTAGTTACTAAGTGCTTGTTGTGTGACGCCTGCCAAGCGTGGAGATTATAGCAAATCCCCCTTTTTTAAGGAGGCCCAGTCCAGCAGTGGACTTTTACGGGCTGGTGAAAAAGTCGACAATTATTCTCATGCGCACATCGCTAATACAGATACCTATTAGATGCAGTATCTAGTAGTAGTATATTTTGATGTGCGCATTTCTGATTAAATCAAAGGAATGTTCTTAGCAATGAAACAAAAAATACTGGATATATTCCTTGGTCTGGTCGCAGAGAGGTTTGTGAGACTTCTTTTTTAAAACAAAACACAGGATTTCAAATAATTTTAATAATTATTTTTAATTCAACAAAAAAATAATAATCATCAATTTATCACAATTGGGCAGTTGGTACAAACTTCAATTCGAACACACTGGAAATTAATGTATAACATGTATGTGTTCGTGTGTTTGGAACACACACTAATGTTCGGCCTGGAGTAAGTGATTCGCTCGGCTCTTACTGCCGGAGTCTGCGATCCCACTTAGTAAAGGCTGTATTTTGGATTAGTCGAAACTAAATTTGTAAGATCTGAAACTGAATTATTAAAAGTTTGATTTAATTATACATTCAATACTTCATATTCTTTTAGGTTCTAGTTTCTTTATAAAATGTACCCGCTTATACGCCAAAATCTATTAACCCATTTCACAATACTTAATGTTATAATTTTTGTCAATTAAGAACAATACAAGATAATGTAATGATGTTCTTTAAAAACGCCTTTTAAAAGAGTAACCAGTGTTGTCGCTGTTCCTCCTTATAAAATTCATTTAAAACTTTATACACAATGTATAAAGACAGACTGAATACCTGAGACATTTCTACAAGTCACCCTCTAAAGCGTATGGAATACCCATAGATTTAGACGTAAAAATGATGCTCATATTGGCTACATGACATGTACATAATGTACTTATGAACTATATTATTATGCTAATTAAAAAGTAAAAATCTGAATTGTAAGAACAAATCACAATGTCTTGAAACAATACAGAAATATGCCAAAATAACTAAACAATAAGGGATCAAAGCAAACATGAACGACGGTTAGATGAATAATGGTGTAAATTCTGTTATAACACACCTAAATTTAGGCTCTCTTGTCTTTTTCTAATGGCAAACGTCAAAACGAGATAGCTACAATTTTGTGCTGTCAGTTTCTACATACAAATTTAGACTTGATTTCAGGACATGCCGATTAAAGATACGCAAAACTGGAACATTTGTTGTGCCTTTTGACAGGAATGTAGGTTGACATTCGCCAAAAATGATTGTTGTCTCGTTTTGGTGCTTGGTATTAGAAAAAGAGAGAAGAGCCCATTTAAATTGAGTTACATCAGAATTGACACCATTGTTATCAATTTTTAAAAAATCTGACACGCTCTGTCCAATGGATAAATGGTTTTGTTATTGTTCTTCGAAGTGAGATATACCTGCTCTAGCAATATGCTTCATCAATCCAGAACTCTATGACATTGTCTTCTTTATCTATACGAACAGCATCAAATATGAATCAAGTGTTAATATGAATATTGGAACCCTGGAATCGGTAGGATGAACCGGGTTTAACAGCAGTCATTATTCAGTACGATACAGAACTTGCGTTTGCGTTTTATTTATGCCTACCCCCGCATACTAATTTATATACCGATAAAACTAAAGTACCCACTAAAGCTACCAAATAAAATTTACAATAATTGGTGTACATGGAATCATAAAATAATCACATATGAACAGTGTCTTCATCAAAGAAGACCATACAACATCAATTACACACACTTAGCTTATAATATTGCATTAAGTATGAAATCTATGTTCTAATGTTCGACTCGCTCACAAGGTGGTCTGTTTTAGACGTATCGTCATTCGCAATGATGCAACTTTAACGAATATTGTGTTCCGAGGCCTACCATGATCATTAACCCGTAGAGTTCGGCCTTTTGCATACAACGCTTACCCGCGACTCTTGCGTCTGAGGTCTTTGACTAATTCCGTATGTCTCTTGATTTATTGACGAATTCTTTATTTTGTTACGATTCATCCCCCAGTCCATATTCGTACCTACTACAGGGGAACGGATCACCCCTGATTAGGAGGGAGATTAGGCCGTAGTCTACCGCGCTGGCCTAGTGCGGGTTGGTAGATTTCACACACCCATGCGGGCATGCAGGTTTCCTCACGAAGTTTTCCTTCGCCGTTTAGTACATTAATGTTTACAATATAGATCGTGCATGTATTAGAAATAACTCAGTGGCACGAGACCGGGATCGAACCTACGACCTTTCGATCGCAAGCCGTGTCGGGAACCACTGTACCACCAATGTGCATGTTCGTTTTGTTTGTTGTATTACTACGATACTTTTACACGATTAGTAGGATGAAAACGGGTTAAGTATATAGTGGAAGTGGCCAACTTGATTAGACGCTAACTCAATCGGGTTTATGTTCAGTTTACCGTAAGCGGTAAGTGAGGTGCGTCCGCGACGTCGCGTCACGAAGAAAATGCCAATACGTCGTCGCCGCGGGGGCGAGTATTAAATCTACGTTACACGCTAGCTTCCCTAACAGTAAACAGTACTTTACTTTTTACTTTACGTTTTTTTAATTTATTTAATAGTCACTGGTTTCCGGTTGAGCAATTTTCTGCTTCTGTTCAGCGATCCACGCCAGTATCCTCTCCTTCAATTCAGTATTAGACTTCACTTGATCCATGGACAGCGGGGAACGATTGAAAGGATCCGTCTGATCGCTCAGGAGGTGTCTGTAACAAAAAATGTAATATATGTATGTCTGTCAATTAATTCTTTCAAACACAAACACAGGCACAGAGATATAGTGGTGAACTCGATTTGCCGTCACTTTGGGGTTCGAAGGTCTGTGATTCGACTTCCGGCCAAGCGCTTTATCATTTAGATACCTTCTCCGTGTTTCGGCAGACAGATAAAACAATGGGTCTCGTTGGTGTTTTAATGACCTTGATTGTCTCTGGGGAGATGGGGGTTTATGTTAATGGCAGAACTAATATATTTATAACTTATTTAAATTAATAAATTGAAGCGTCTGTCTGTGATTTCCAGACATATTTTTCTTAAGTTATGTGGCTATTTGCATGTAACTAAAATCTAAACAGACGTTTTTAAAATTTTTATCCATCTGTTTGTGGGTGATAATCTCCGAAACGGCTGATCTAGACAGAGCTTTCATTGGCAAATAGAAGACTTCTTATGGGAATTCTATTTTTATGGGATCAAAAGTAACTTATAATATTCTCAAAGAAGACTTCTTTGAGAATATTATAAGCTACTTTTGATCCCATAAAAATAATAAATAATAATATAGCAGAGTTGAAATCTATGTAGGCAATGACGAGTAATGTCTACATAATACAAGGCGTGTCATAAAGAGTAAACAGTTTTAATATTTATAAATATATTCATTAATTTATTACCTGGCAATTGTGGTCCTGTCCACGGTAGTGCGTGAACTTGGAAGAATGACAGGGTCCACCATGAGGGTGCTCATGATTGGGTCGAGGAACTCCTCGGGTGCGTTCGCGAGGATCTCCTCGTCACGTTTCCTCTGCACGGCCAGGTGCTCCACGCGAGTCGCCACTTCTCGCAAGGAGCCTATCAGCCCGCCGCCTCCGATGCGTACTAAACAATAGTGATTGTTACAGAACAACAATAAGGCGAAACCATACAACAATATTAATTATTACTATTATTTGGATATTATATTATAATCTTGACATAATCTTAACATTTTATTATCCTTTTTAAAATCTGATAATTTCTTATCTTTTTTTATATTATATAAATTGTATATTGTAGAAATGATATTATTATGTAAAAATATTTGTACGCCACCGATTAAACGAAATAAACATCGTGAAACATTTTATTGAAACCATCTTGTATTTACAAAGTTTGTCTGATAAATAGTAAACCTGTCTGTAATATTATAAAATTGTTAAATATCAAATTTTTAAAAATCAAAGATATTTAAAAACAAACTACTCAGATCGACTAATTAAGGGCTTCTGAAACCAAATCCGTCGATGTTTGTTTGTTTATTCAGGCTTCAGGCAAAAACCAGCGGATAGATTTTGATTAAACTGTTACAGTACTGTTATAGTACTATTCCGACTTAAATACTGCGGCATGTTTCATCAAGGTCTAGTAGAATTGAAAATACAGCCTGATCCCTGTTTTAGTAGCCGCCGTTAAGGTACGAGAGGTCAAGTAAAAGTGGTTATTAGGCTTTTTACATAAATCTATGATTCTGTCGGGATTTCTCATTTAGCGGAAAACCGACATTCACGCGGGCGGAGCTGCGGGCAAAAGCTGGTGATTTATAAAATAAACAAGTCATTTATTAACTTACTTTCATCAAATCAACAACTTGTTTAAAAAGGTGAAATCGTAGCAGGCATAATCGACGACAGTGTATCAAAACGCGTATGGATATGGATGAGGCAAATAAGGTGTGTAGGGATTGCAGTATGTGGTGAACTGTATTCTCTACCAACCCCTGTGCGATACGAGCGTGAGTGTATTTACGTATAATAAACATGAACTTTTAAATATGGTTTTCTGTGATTTCATCTATGGTGCTTACCCATTTTGTCGCTTTCTACCAATGGGCCATTGCCATTGGTAGAAAGGGACAAAATGGGTATATGGTAATATGTAGCCCATTGGCTACATGTTACCATATACTCATTTTGTACAATAGCTATTCATCACATCACGTAAATACCACGCTCGTTCGCAATGTCCATGACGTGAAATGATCTATATCTATGCCGATATTATAAAGAGCTAAAATTTGTTTGTAAGTTTGTATGTAGTGGGTAATCTCCGCTAGAAAGCTACATTATTCCTGATTGCTATAGACTATAAATTATATTTATGTCATGCGTATTAGCCGAGTTAACACAATGTTTGTCCAACATGTCGGAGAGCAATATGATTAAAAAGAAATTATGGCGCACGCGCGGGACTGGTTTCGAGTTGTACACGCAACACAGTTATCACTGTGGCGACGCGACATTACCCAGCACGGCCTCGGCCAGCGTGAACAGCTGCGGCGAGTAGGAGCGGCCGTCGTCCGACACGGCGGCGCAGAACCGCTCGCTGCCGCCCAGCTCCACGTACATGCGGCAGATGTCCAGCACCGTGCTCGCCGGCTCGAACTCGTACTCCTTCATGTCTTTCACCTGAACATGTCGGTCACCGTTTCGAGTGTCTGCGGTTACCAGCGAACGTGTACTTTATTCACCCTAGCGGTATCACGAACGCAAATTAATATTCACACTTAAGTCATATCTGTACAGGGTCGACGTGTATCGAAGCACCCACGCCTTGACCCACAGAGATCACACTAGGTCAGGGTCTGCTGTTATTGCAACGGATATGGTTATGGGATGGTTTTAGGTGGCCAAAAACCATCTGATATCACTCCTATAAACATATAAACCTTTTTTGGCGCATAGAAAATGGCTGAAGCATACCGCCGCGCCGAGGGCACAGTACGACGATTATGTGAGGACTGCACCCACTGAACACTGAGCGGCGTCCGCGGCTCCGTCCCTTCCGCCGGAGCCACATAACCTGCGATTACTAATATTACCCAGCCAGCAGCCAGCACCCGTTGTCACACACAGACATACAGTCATTTTGTAACATTCATTGTTTAATCCTTAATAGCAAACTGGGCAGAAAGTAATGGTTTGGTCCTTAATCCCACCAAGACAAAGTATTTGTTATTTGGAACTAAATATCAAATAAGTAATCCACCCTCTTCTCTCGACGTTGTAATGACGGGAGAGGCGATCGTTCAAGTCCATGAAGCGCGAAATCTCGGCCTAAATATGGATGCTGAGCTGAGACATGACAGGCATGTAGCTGATTCAGTACGTAACTGTTTTTACCGCCTGAAAGTATTATACGGATTGAGACCATATCTATCGGAAGCATTACGTAAGCAGCTTCAGTTGAGTTTTTTGAGCGGTTTGAGCGTTGAGTCTTTTGTCCTGTCCAGACTAAACTATGCCGGCACTGTCCATGGGCCGGGGCCCATGGACAGTGCCGGCATGTAAACGCCTGCGCTCGTTTCTGTTCTCAATACCACCCAGAGCCCACGTCACACCCTTTCTAAATCACCACTGTACACTTAGAATGAAGTCTAGACACAAACTACATTTGGCTTGTCTCCTTTTCGGGGTCATTAAACACAGGCAGCGAACGTATAAGTACGCTTGAGAATATCTGTGAACATTTTCTGATTGCACAGTCTCTTCTAGTAGTGATCCAGCTTAATTTATTGTATAAGTACAATAAATTAAGCTGGATCACTAGTAAGACTGTGCAATCAGAAAATGTTCACAGCAACTCTCAAGCGGATCTCATAAAACTGCCGATTTTAGGGGTGGCTTCCGTTACGCGGCTTCCAAGTGTTGGAACAACCTTCCACCACCCTAAGGAATGTTTCAACGATACGCTTATTTAAAATACGTCTGCGGCAGCACCTGACTAGTGAACAAACCCATTGGGGTAAAGTGAAAGGGGACATCTCCATCATCTAGGGTGCTGCCTGGTTGAGCAGAATTAATCATCTTAATTAAACAATAAATATTTGATGTTTTACAGACTCATATCCATTATATGGTGTAAGACGCCTCCGCCACCTCGCTATTTGTTATCATATACATATATCTACAAACATATCATTCATACATTTTAGGAGTACATATCACAGCACATATTTAAATACAAGGATATGCGGTACGCTCGATGTCTCAGCGACACGACCAGGGGTCCAGCAGAATACCAGCGTCAGGTATACTGGCTGGCATCATGCTGAGCCGGGTTCCCATTTGGTACAGTTATTTTTTTTCTCTCTTTTTCTGTAGCTTTATTTTAGTTGTATCAAATAAACGTTTTCCTTTTTCCTTCTTTTGAAGTTTCCAACAGTAACCTGCTGTAAGGCTTTGTGTTTTATGATATTATATCCCGAGTATGATATTCTTTCAGTGACACCTGCCGGTTTACAGTAATTTATTGGTTAACCATGTGTTCAATGAATAAATTGGTCTGTGTTGCATCTCGAAACGAGAGCACACGTGGAGATGATACAAAAATTCCTGTGTATATATGGTATACCATATATATATGGTATACCATTACCTTAAAATTTTTCTTGTTCGGTCCAACCAAGTTGAACAGGAAGTAGTTGAGCATGGAGGCGATGCGCTCCACGAGCGTGGGGTGGCAGAACACGTAGGGCGCGTGCGCGCTCAGCCGCACCAGCGTGCGCACCGTGTCGCGCCCCAGGATGTTGTCGAAGCGCGCCAGCATGCCCACGTGCGACAGGTTCGACAGCTGCTGCGTGCGCTCGTGGGGCGGCAGGCTGGCCCACGCGCCCGACTCCCTGCACGACACACGTTAGAGCCGCGGGTGAGCGGTACACGCAGTGGTCGAAAACCATTCATGTTGGCGCTCTGCGGGGTGAAGGCTTATATTTAGCGGTGAATGTCTTCGGGCCGACGATTATATCGCCGCAGGCATTGCTTTCTAGAGGCAAATTGACGTAAACTAAGTAGATAATTTGCTACAGTCCGCGGGAATATAGTAAATTATTCACCAAATGAATCATGAACTCGCAAATCTGCCGCTGATTAACTTAGTCGGTGTGCATTACGAAAAGCTAGTATATTATAGTATTAACGTCAATGTTCGTCCTTTGAACGTGTGGGTGTGGTGGCCCCTTAATAGAACAACTCCAATGATATATAGATACTTACCAGAGTGAAAAAGGACTTTAATTTTGTAGTAGATACTTACTGTGCCGTTTGTAAAGTGCGAATTTGAGCCATGTTCCCTAAAGCTTCGTCCAGCAAGAAAATGGCGTCATTTATGAGAAGGTTCACAAAACGTAAGAATATCGGTGGATGAACGGCCTCCATGTTCGATTCTGCTTCCTTTGCCAACCGTCTGAAATCAATTCATAATTTATTCGATATAAGCAGTACAGCCATTTAAAATAGATCTCAGATTAATGGTAAAATAATATGTACTAATGATAAAATAATTAATGATGTTTATTGCAGAACAATAACATAAAATTTATTAAAATGTAGCTGCAGGGGGTCCACCAGAACCAGCTAAATTTTGAAAGTGGTCTGTGAGAAAAAAGTCTGAGAACCTCTGTTTTAAGGGATATCAATTAAAAATCATTTTTTGGCTTAATTCCATTAAATCAAATTATTGTCACTGGTTTGGCCATTTTCACACCTACACACATCACGCAATTATACACGCATGCACACATACATCCTTTATCCTTCCGATGCTCGCTACCTGAACTTAGGCGCGAGACGGCTGTCACCGAGTGAAGTTTTTGTGATCGGAATTGAATATGAAGTGTAACGCGGCGTGCCGCTTTAAAACCCTATGATATTGTATTGATATTAAAATATCCGCAACAATATTAAAATACGTACATACATACAATCACACCTTTTCCCCAGTATCTCCGGCGGGTATCGAACTCTGGTCTCCCGCGTGACTGGCGGGGATACTGACCGGGATACTATACTATCGAACAATTCGGTTAGGCAGAGACCATTTCTTTCCACTTGCTACAAACGTTTAATATAGTAGCGGCTATTCGCAGCCCAATTTTCGCCCCCGCGGGAAACGAGACGTGCCGGGTGGCAACCCCGGCGTCGCCATTTTTATTAGGTTCAAAATTGTTAAAATGCTCATTGCGTTCCCAGGCTTAGTAGAAAGGAAAGGAAAGAAGGTGAGGTAAGAAAGGTGTATTGAGCAAAGAATATGGAATTTCGGAAAAGGACTATAGGATACCACTATCTTGGAAGGAGTAGGAAAGGACAGTAGTAGCATGGGGGACCGGGGTCGCTTACTCGTATATATATTATTTTTTAGTCTGTCAGGCATATCAATCTATTTGCCAGATAGGCTAAAAACTAAGTATTCCCTGACCATATTTAAATACCCGCAATTAAAACCACCATTCATAAAACAAAAAATCAATCCAAAATAAATATAGACTCCGCAACAATAGTGGTGTTCTATGCAAGCGAGCTGTATATCGGAGACGGTTGGTGATTGGAGCACGGATATGAATCTCAACCAGTGCCTGACTTCCATAAGGTACATCTTGTTCCTCACCTTTCAGTCCTACATACACCCCACTCACATTAAAGTGTGCGTTGCACATCATGCAACATCTTTTTTAATCTCTTTGGTAAACTTCCTATTTGTTTCTAAATTTCCAGTGATATTATTAATTTTATATTTTGTTTCTGTCAGTTTCATCATTTCTATGATTCATTATAGACCGTTGTTCCTTTAGCAGCGCATTTTATTTACACTTTTCCACCGATCCTTAA
Organism: Thaumetopoea pityocampa; assembly: GCA_017165845.1. Lineage (NCBI taxonomy): Eukaryota > Metazoa > Arthropoda > Insecta > Lepidoptera > Notodontidae > Thaumetopoea > Thaumetopoea pityocampa. The sequence continues at coordinate 44,675 of WUAW01006194.1, read as the reverse complement.
CACTGTGTTTGAACAAAACGCAAACCAGTAAGTACTCACGTGAAGGCGTCTCTGTGCTCCTCTATCCCCCACAGGAAGTCCATCACGAGGTACATCGGGCGGCGGTAGTTGAATTTCTGCTCGAACTGCACGCTCTGGCCGGTCATCTCGATGCCGACGAACACGTCGAGCAGGCACGGCACCAACTGTAGCGGAACAACTGTGCCACTGAACAAACCGCTTGCTTCATACAAATTATTTTTACCGTATTTTATGTCCTGGTATCTGAGACCTTTAAGCCGAATCATCATTTTAATGTATACTTTCGTCATTTTAACAATAAAATGGTGATTATTACATTTTATTGATTCTTGTGAATTTTGACGTAAATCCGATGATTCTATCACAATAACACATTGACTGGGCAAGACTATTCGTAGACTTATTGCTTTGAAAAAAAAATATGGTCACTTTGCTAAATTAGTCACAGTTTTATGTTTCAAAATTATTCACAATTATTGGCGATTAATACACAAAGGAATACCAAATTTATATATTAAAAACGTCACAATAAACTAACATAAAACGTTAAAATAAAACTTTAACTGATGCTTCACTCGGGTTGCCGTCAAAACTCCCCATACACACTTAATCTTCAATTCTCTCCCAGGATTGTAACAATAGATCTATCATCACTGACACATTAAAGACGTTTGTGTCCTGTTATAAACGACTCTTCGACTAAACTACCAACCCACTGTACCTATTCATGTCGCGCCTTCCGGTCCGTGGCACTACGCTAGAACCTTATTTATCATCGGTTTGTGTGGTACGTGGTCTCTCACTGCCACTTCAACCCTACAAGCAATGGCAGCGACCTCGCATCTTTAAAGAATATCTTCGTTTGTTGTTTTGTCACGCAAACAAACTTCGAGCATAACTTTCTCTACGAAATGTTAAGCGACTCCGAGTTTATTCAAGAAGCGAATGGATAAAGACTACGCGTCTATTTCTAGGTCGTCACTGGTCACAGTGCTCAAAGATCTGTCTTTAGTCTCGAAAGGAGTTTGGATGACGTTTTACGAAGCTTCAAGAACTCCTCTTTACACTTGACCTATTATTATATTATTAGATAGTTTGTTGTAGGTAGATATAGTGGTGTATTATCATCGGAGCGATACTACCGTCCTTCGAAGCTTGGCTGAATCGAAGGAGTGGAGAAATCACTTTTAGGCTTATTCAGATAATCATTGGACACGCTTGCTTCAGTGATTATCTGAATAAGATTGGACGTGAAGCGACGACAATTTGTCACCAGTGCGGCGGAGGCCGAGATTCCGCCCAACATACGTTCAAGGAGTGCCCTGCGTGGACACCAGAGGGGCAAATCTTGATCAACCAGATCGAACC
>WUAW01006194.1:5846-27273 GCA_017165845.1 Thaumetopoea pityocampa | reverse complement strand
CCGAGCGGGTGGTAGATTCTTGACTATTCATAAGTACCTGTTGGGTTTACATGAATAAAAAATTTTTGACTAACAATAATCATATTTTTCTTACCATCAGACATAAATGCTGTCACCACATCTATAAAAAATGCATGGCACATAGGATCAACGTGTTGTAATAACTCCACTAGTTGCACAGAGAAGTCTTGGTCTTCAAATAATGCTGGCTGTTTTAATGCTGTTACTGAATTTCGGAATATAAGCTCTTTCATCTTTTGTGTTGCAGTCCTCACTAAAGGATCATTAAGATGATCATAACCTTCCAAATTCTGAATAGAACTAAATAAATATGGAAATACTTGTTTCTGAACCACATATTCCTTATATACTTTACAAGTTTTGGGTATTACACTAGCTTCAATATCTGATAAAAGTAATCTTTCAAACAATGCTTGTTCCAGTGCTTCTAAGTCTATGTGGACTCGTGGTTTTAAAGCTTCAGCTAGCTCTCCCAAGTATACTAATTGTTTTTCATCACGGTCGGCTTCTCGAGCCATAGGGTTTATCGTGAAGTGGAAAACATTTTCCACTAAATTATTTATTGTTTCAATATCTTCATTGTCAACATTTTCAGGGGTATTTTGGTATGATATATTATCATCAGTGCAACTTGAATCAACTGCGGACGTTAAATCTGAAACACCTAATAATCCAGCAAAAGGATTACTCGGATCAGACATTATCATCAGAATGTAAAAATGTTAACAAAATAAATCATGTATTTAAATTTGCTTCACAGACATTCACATCCACTGCTTTTTGTTTTAGAATAAACGACCATTTTAGCGGATCAACTATATAATACAATTATTCGGCAGTTTTTATTTGGTTGAGCTGATTTGTCACAAAATCCAAATTGATAAAAATGACATTTCGATTTTGATTATCACGGTGACATTTTTCAGGTTCTGAAATAACAATTATAATGTTAGTTACTGATTAATTATATAACAAAATCTAATTACAAAATATAAATAGTAATTATATAAAGGAATATTTCATATAAAATAAAAATATTTATATGTTATAATTTCCTACTATAAAAAATAAATAATATTATTGGATGGCAACATTGAATTTTTAATTAACTCACTTTTAATGTAACAACAATAAAAACTATGCTTTTCTATGTTTTTTTTTTCAAAGTAATGTTAAAAAATATAAAATTATGAACGGATACATCTAAAACTTGTAAATAATTATGCACTTAGTTATATATTTATTTTAATTTATTATTTTATCTTTAGCAAACCGGAAATATTATGAGTTGTCAGTTTAACTTCATAGATGGCGATGAAGACTGACGCTAATACTTAAGCGCCACATAGTTCTTGTTTCGTAACGTGTTAAAATTTGGAACTAAATAGATTTTGATCGCATCATCGTTCTACTGCAGTCGTCGTCCGAAATCAATATAGCGTACTTGAAATCTTACGTCTTTATGCAGCAATGCTATGAAAGATTTCTATTTTATATGGCGTATAGTAGTCGCACATAGTGATTTGTTCATTAATGTAAGATTGGTAACAATTAATATTATTTACTCGTTAGGCCATAAATGAATGCGTGTCCACTATTACATAAAAGTGCTTGATCAGATATAAGAAACAACATACACGTGCAGTATTCATCCACGCTACACATTTCCGTTTATATTCGCGTTTTTAGGGAATTATTCAATAATTCCCGCGAATTGGTAAACGTATATTCCTAAAATAGTCCTTGTTGCTGCATTTCATGCGTCAAAATGGCGATGTAGTGCACTTGCAACTTGGCTTTGTGCCTTTAGATTCAGATTTTTGTAACTCGTAAATTTGTGCATGATACTAATTAATTCCAAAATAGTTTCTTATTTGTGTACCTATTCTGTAATTTGTACATTGTAAACCTTTAATTGGGAGATTTTGGTGTTGGCATATTTGACATTTTAAATATCTTGTTTAGGTTATTTTTAGTTTTATATTGTTCGGCGTAGCGTCAATTACGATCAAAATATAATACTGCCAAATTAAGACTGCAATATCGTTTATAGGTCACTCCATAACTGTAGAATTATGTTCTAATAGGTATTGTGCTTGTGTGAGTGAGCATTATTTACGTCTCGTGACCTCGATGAAAGAAAGGAGACAGATAATTTGTTCGAGAAGGGTGACATGACGTCATTCGTGGCGAGATCGAATCGCGCAGCAAGGCAAGACGACATTGTGAAATGTGCACGGCCACCCACTGCTTACTTGGCTGTATCTAATAAAATTAATGTCTTAAAGTAGTGGCTATGGACAGTTATAAAACTGACTTCTGCCATACCTACATGTTGAATATCTAACTGCGCAATATTTAAGTATAATTGTGAATCTTGGAGATACATTCCCAATGCTAATTGTTCCGTCGATTATTAGGTACAGTATTTCGAAACAAAAGAGATTTAATCTCCCTGGTTAGAATTCTATCATCTATATTAACAATTTATTATTATAATATGTAATTTTTTATTATTTTATACTCAGGAATTTGGGAGTCAAGCTTTTGTGTGTAAGACATGCTGTGATTTAGAGTACATATATATAACCAAGTTTCTGGAAGGCTAAATTGTACTCCTTTTTCTACTTTGTCATTTTCTATTAAAAATTGTGGAAATTATGTTAACAATGACATTCTCAAATTAGCCGTTTTATCACACAAAATGGCGACCATGATAATACACTTTGGTTTGTGTGACGCATTTAGTGAGTCAGAGATTGAAATTGTTCGTGTACTTCAGCATTATAGCTGTCTCTCTCGCTCTTATAGAAATGTTATTCGCTATTACACATCATGCTAAACTTATCTGATGTAACTTGAAATACACTTCACGCGATTCGGTTTATTTGGCGAAAGAAATTGANCGACCATGATAATACACTTTGGTTTGTGTGACGCATTTAGTGAGTCAGAGATTGAAATTGTTCGTGTACTTTAGCATTATAGCTGTCTCTCTCGCTCTTATAGAAATGTTATTCGCTATTACACATCATGCTAAACTTATCTGATGTAACTTGAAATACACTTCACGCGATTCGGTTTATTTGGCGAAAGAAATTGAAAAAAAAGGTTTTATATAGGTAACGACAAGCTCAATAGCCCATTTAATTATTCTTCTACCCAATGGGGTATAGTAGTCTATAAACAGATGTATTATATACATTGCGTATATATTGTATACTCATTAGTCTTCAGAAAATCCACCTACTATAGATTTAGGTACTAGAGTTAAAAAAAATTATATTTTTAAAGAAAATATGATCACAGTTATTTCTCTACTGTTATGAGGTTGGGTGTACTTGTTTATGTGATGCTTACTACAATTTCTAAAATTTTACAGGCCATACTAAAAATAATTTTCATTATAGGTACTTCAGCAGATAATTTTGTATTAAGTTTTTCTAATGAAAATGTTAATGTTATAGTTACGACTCAATTTGTGAGACTTGCAATGAACTTAAAAATTAAGTGTATTGCTTATTTCTACACTGTTGTTCAGCGTTACTACTTGTATTCGTTGGTTTTTGTGTTTGGTTCAAGGCAGCGACGCTGACGACGAGAATGGTGTAGAAACTGGCTAGTCGACGAAATTGTATACTATGTATCTGTGTATTTTTTATTAAGTATATAGGTATGGTTTTTACTTTCGAATATTAAGGTCTTTTTTCATGCTGGGATACAAAAATTGGAAAATTACGTATCCACTTCTGTTTCGAACAACATTTATTGAGGGCATATCTCCTACGTATATCTTATCAATGCTTATTTGTTCGTAATAGCAATAAGATTGTAAAGATAGAATAGTATTATCAGATATTTTTCTAAACATGTATTTTTAACGAAAGGAATTTAATTAATCCACTGGAATGTTACGAATTTCACGAATCAATTGGGTTAAAATTATTTACGTATTTTTCTTTTATTGTCCTTAATAGCAATTTAAATATNAATAATTTTCATTATAGGTACTTCAGCAGATAATTTTGTATTAAGTTTTTCTAATGAAAATGTTAATGTTAAAGTTACGACTCAATTTGTGAGACTTGCAATGAACTTAAAAATTAAGTGTATTGCTTATTTCTACACTGTTGTTCAGCGTTACTACTTGTATTCGTTGGTTTTTGTGTTTGGTTCAAGGCAGCGACGCTGACGACGAGAATGGCGTAGAAACTGGCTAGTCGACGAAATTGTATACTATGTATCTGTGTATTTTTTATTAAGTATATAGATATGGTTTTTACTTTCGAATATTAAGGTCTTTTTTCATGCTGGGATACAAAAATTGGAAAATTACGTATCCACTTCTGTTTCGAACAACATTTATTGAGGGCATATCTCCTACGTATATCTTATCAATACTTATTTGTTCGTAATAGCAATAAGATTGTAAAGATAGAATAGTATTATCAGATATTTTTCTAAACATGTATTTTTAACGAAAGGAATTTAATTAATCCACTGGAATGTTACGAATTTCACGAATCAATTGGGTTAAAATTATTTACGTATTTTTCTTTTATTGTCCTTAATAGCAATTTAAATACTGTAGTGTTATTCGACGAAATTTTTTCAAAGTTTGAGTTGTTGGTGAAAGGAATTTAAGAAATCTAGCTGGTGATTTCTTGCGAATCTGTTGTAACAAATTCATTTATGGCATTTTTTCTTAAAATTTCAGTGCCACCTTTAGAATGGCCGAGTCGATGGCTAATACAGAAATAGAAGATTTGGAGGACGGTGAAATCGAAAGTGAAGGCGAAGAAATAATTGAAGTGCAAAATGAAGACAAAAATGAGGAAATCGTTCCAATGGTTGAAGATAAAATACATCAAGACAGAACAGAACCTCAGGAAATTTACTATTCAAAATCAGGTAAGAAAAAAAAATCAAAATCGAACAAAGGTGAGCAACACAAAAAGGATAAAAATAAAAAAAATCGAAAGCACTCAAACCCTATAGATGACGATTTTGCTGGTAGTATTGAAAAGGCTATAAGAAAGGCTATGAATAAAAGTGACAATGGTGAAGGTTATGAGGATGATGTTGATGAACGTCGTAAACATAAAAAAAGAAAGAAACATGATAGTAAAGACGGTCTGAGCAAAAAGCGTAAAAAACAAGATTGTTCGAATGATATTATGGATGAAAACGAAATGATGTGTGTACGAGGAGCATCCCCTATACAAAGACAATCTCCTTCTGATATGTATCAAGATGATGACAGAGATTCTTATGCTTCGGACAGTAGTCAAGATTCTAGGGGACAGCAACATCATCGTCAACAAAGACACAGAACTCAACGCGAGCGAAACAAAAATAGTAAAAATGATAGACGAAGAGGTGGGGCTCATCCAATGCAAGACCCAGATGGAGTATGTTTATACTATATGCAAGGTAAATGTAATAAAGGTGATGATTGTATTTATTCCCACGATGCACAACCACCACGTAAAATGGAGTTGTGTAAATTTTATTTAATGGATTGTTGTGCGAAAAGAGACAAATGTCTTTATATGCATGCTGATTTCCCATGTAAATATTATCATACTGGGCTTCCATGCATATTCAAAGACGATTGTAAATTTGCGCATGGCAAACCTCTCAACGATAATTTGAAAAATATTTTACTCAAACACATCGAATCAGCCCCAAAAGAAATTTTAGGAGATTTTCCTAGGCTAAACAGAGAAGGGGCTTTAAAAATGATTCAAACAACACAAGCTAAATTAATGCAACAATTTTCAGATAACTCAGAAAACCAAGAAAAATGTATTCCATCTCTTTTTGAAATAAATATTCCCATTCCTCAAAATGTTCCTGATTTACTGCAATCAAATCAATTTGGAAACGACAGACAAAATAGAATTTCACCTAAGGTGCGACAATCCAGATGGCAAAATGATATTAATCAGAATTTCAACGTTAATATTTCATCAAATAGCAATACAAATCCTACTAATGTACTTAGTATTAAAAATCTTACTGGAGTATTAACTTCACGTCAGATTTCGGATCTTACTAAAATGGGAATTGAAAATTTAGACCAACTAGGACAGTTAACCGTATTGCAACTTAATAGCATTGGATTATCTTTAAAACAAATAACTGAAATTCAATTGAATACGATGAATATACAAAAGTTGGGTTTGATAAATACTAATAACGATTCTCAACAATTTGTTAATCCATCAACAAAAGATTTAGATTTGCGAGTACCACCTATTCCTATGCCAGTAACTAATAACATGACAACTTCTGCTGATTTACCAGGAAAAGACGTCGACATGCGTTTTCAACCATCTGCGGTGTTGCCGGAAGAAACAAAAATGAATCAAAGTGATTCGCACTCCAGTAAGGATATGATAGACATAGATCAGTACACAAAAGATGCGTTAAAATTTGCTTCTAAGGATAAGGAAAATATTGATATTTCAAATGAGACGTTTGATAGTGAAAAACCTGTTATTTCTAATGAATCTAAGGACGTGGACCATCGAGTTCTTCCGTTTTCAGACGATGGTTCAAGAATTCTACATTCAGCTGTCGAAGAAAGTCACACTAAAAAGGAATATGACACGGATATTAGGTTTCTTCAACCAGAGCCGTTATTTAAAAATCCCGAGAACGAGAAAAGACATCGCCGCTCAACGACAGACGATGATGAAGACAACAATTTATTGATTGACGAGAAATGGTATTCCAGTGATGAAGAAAAGGGAACAAAGAAAAAATCACCAGTCTCCTCTCCAAAAGAAACACCACCTTCTCCGTCAGTGCAGGTTCCAACACCACATGTAATTGAACCGTCTTCTGTGCTGAGTAGACTTGGTGATCTCTCAAAAATAGATATAAGCGAAGAGGTAACGAAGTTACTAAATACTATGAAGAATAATTTGCATGACAATAAAGTAGAAAATAATTCTGAAGGGAAAAATTCTCCTCATAGGTCTAGGGATCCTCGGTCTAAGCGATCTCCAGATAAATTAACCGAGTCGAATAAGTCTACTGCTAAGAAAGCTCCACGAGTATCTATTTATGACTGTATTGACGGTGAACCGACAGACGGTCGTCGAAGAACTGATGTAGATTTGCGTAAAACTGACTTTAATCTTCCTTCTTTTGGCGATACTGATTTGCGTCAAACAAGTGGGGACATTGATTTTCGCTTGGGCTTACCCTTTAAACCTATACCTAATTATACTCCTGCATCAGAAATTGATGGATCTATAAATAGTCATCCTCCTATTCTCTATAAATTATTACCTATAGATATACCTAGACCAGATTACACGGACATTAGAAATAGTACTGCTAAATCGCAGGCATTAGTAGATCCAAGATTAAGACGGGTATTTCGTTTATCTGTCGATGAGTCCAATAGTGACAGTGAAAAAACTGTCAAATCTATTATCGCAGGTCCACGAGTCGATCCTCGTAGGAAACCTAAAGAACCCGTTGAAAATGTTATCCAAGAACAAAAATCTAGTTCTTTAGATTTGCAAACTATATTGCAAAATTCTAATTGGTATAAGGAGTTGAGTTCGACTCAAAAAATATTTGTAAATCAACATTTAGCTCCGGTCACTCAGATGATAAAACAATATCATCAAGAGAAAACACCAGGGAAAAAATTCGATTTATCGTCCATTCAAAGTAATAGTGTTCTGTGTAATATATTTACGAATTTGGGTATAACGTTAGGGGAGAGCGGTGAGTACTCTTATTTACCTAAACCGAAAGAAGCTTTACTCAAAACTCCGGTTAATTTTAATCAGAGTCCTAATCCGTTCGGTTTAAATAGTAATATGTCTGTGCCTACAGGTGGCCTCGATGGTGCCAATTTGAATATGATGAATGTGCCCCCTATGGGTATGGGGGGGATGAATAATATGAATATGAGTAACATGCACGGCTTTAATCAGCCGCTGCCCGACCCGCGCGGCGGGCCTACTCCTGGGTTACTAGGTATAGCGCCTAATATGCCTCATAATTTCAGTAACACATTTAGGGGACCTAGTAATTTTGGGACTATGCCTTTCAATGGTCCAGGCCCTGCGAATGATTTTAATTTTATTGATGGGGATCAAAATTTTCCAAGATTTCCAAACAGAGGTGGACCACGAGGTCGCGGGAATGATCGGTGGAATCGCGGTGGATCCGTCAGAGGGCACAGAGATCGGAAAAATTTTAACGACCGTGCCGGCAACTGGAAAGGCGATAGAAACTAGGTTCTGTATAAATTAGATTAACTTATTGTGTTACAGTTCACAGATAATTAATTATATGTATTAAATTATTGTATATAATGCACACCCTTTCACATGTTACGAAATGCGAATGCGGTGATAATATTATTAATGACAGAATATATAGGTTCAGTCTTGTTTAAATAAGAATAGGCTCCGCGTAGTTAAACATATATTTTATTGTAAATATTTTTATACGTAGCAGATCATTATTAGTATCAAAACGATGTGAAGTACGGTACTGATACTGAATTAAGTCTATTATAATTGTTCATTATAAGAGCCAAATGTTTAAAGACTGAGCGCGTGCATTGAGATTTTTCTTGAATGAGCAATATTATGCGATCTCTGATAAAATCTATGTGATGGCTATCGGTAACTCGCTGTTATATAATTTTTTACATGTAAAGTGACGACATAAGTTGTCACAGTTGAAGAGTAATGTGAATTTGCACCTAGACTTAAATGTTAATTATGTAGGTTATAGATTTTTAAAAATTGTAAGAGTAATACTTAATCATTGAAACGGGCCTACTCAGCTTTCAAATAAATTTATGTTTATATTTTCACAATGTCTTGATTTTCATACCTTTATATGACATTACAGCCCAAAGGTACATAGTTGAATTCAATGATTAGTTATATTACATGAACATAGGTAATTACATATTACATGATGTGATCAATATTTGAATATATAAATGTTTCTATAGAGGATAGTAATGTATAATTATGGTAAAGTGATTGTTTTTTATCATTAGTGCTATAGGTGATTAGGTCGCGGGGCATTGTGCAAATAGTTTGCCTAAAATATGATAGTTCGAATAGGGAGGTCGCGCCGTGCGTACAGTAAGCGGTTTGCGGCGTTTCACGTGCCCACTTTTTCAGTCTGCGGTTGAATCGCCAGCGCTATTTGATCCACTGACTAATGTCTGCAGTCGACTGATTATTCAATTGAGTTTGCTTTTAATTTGTTACAAACTGTAAGGCGTTCACGACCTTCAGATCGAAACTCACAAACAATCACGAATTTCAAAAACAATCATAGATTTATATAAAAAGCCTAAAAACCAATTTTACTTGAGCTCTCGTACCTTAACGGCGTGTACTAAAACAGAGGTCAAGCTGTATCTTCAATTCTAGTAGACCGATTTTTATGAAACATTTAAGTTGGAATAGTACGTTTAAGACTGTAATAGTTCGATCAATGTCTACCCGCTAGTTTTTGCGTGAAGTTCATACAAGCAAACAAACATCGACCGATTTGGTTTCAGAAGCTCTTATGTAGTCGATCTGGGTAGTTTTTTCTAAATATCTTTGATTTACAAAATTTGACATTTAAAAATTTTATAATAGTATAGATATTGCCTGATATTCATGCGATCCAATAGTTGAAGTTTATCTTGATTTCTTACACCTACTTACTAAAATTAACAGAGATGACAAATCAGAGGATTGTTTTTACTAAATGATAAATAATATATCGAAAAAATACTACTGCCAATGTAAGACAAGAGAGAATAGATATTTATTAAATTTGTACGTTTTACCATCCTAGGTTACATCACCACTTGCCATCAATTGGGATTATAGTTCTAGCTTAAATTTGGTAAAAAAATAATAATTAGACTATGACTTGAGGACCTTTAGAATTGATCGAACTCACAAAATATAAGTGATATTTGGTTTTTGGAACAGTGTACAGTTTTACGGAATTTACCTTTTCTAACGGTAGCGTTTGCAGCGGAGAAGTAGTTTCTGGAGCCAGTCGTTTTTACGAACAAAAGCGTAACCGTTAGTGTCTTTAAATGTTGAACAAGGAGATATCAGTTTGCCATTGTTTGAGTACCTACTTTGCTCTTTATTTAAATCAAATTTAAATATTAGTGCGGCAAAAGTCTGACTGGCCATAATGATGCTGTCAATTAGTAGATTATTCATCAAAACTGAAAAATTAATCACGAAGTTGTTGGACGACATTTTTAATATAATTGAAATGGTCTTGGAACACGCCTATACAATCCTACTATCCCTTTCATCTCTAGTGTTCAGTGGTACTATTCACATTAATTCGAAACGCGGAGTCGGAGATCAAATAGTTGCTTATTATGAAATAATTCGGAAGTATGAATATGAATGTCTTTTTTGAAATAATTTCGACGAATTTTTACAATTTCTTATTACAGTGTCGATCCCTATGTTATTTCTCCAGTTCATAATGGAAATCTCATCCCATCTTAATTCGCCGGTATTATTAGTCGATTCCGTCTCCGATATGATATTTGATAAGGTTTTAATACTAGTAATCATTTTAAATACTAATTATAACACTTTTGTATTTGAAATGTAATTGAAGTTATTGTTTATGATACTGTAAACGTGTCATCGGTTAATATAATAATGGTATAATTAAAATACATTTAAATATAATAATTATATATAATTAAAATTTGCTCAATAGCTATTTAAAGAATTTAAGATTTTCTCATAAAGTAGTATAGTTTAAAATATTGCCTTAAAATTTGCACTATTTAGTTACACACTGAACCATGTTTTAGGAGAATATTGAGGTAGGTATTTTGTTATTTCAGCATAATGATGAAATTAGGAGTTCTGCACAGATGACCAGTTAATGAATGGATGTATTTCAGCTAATCGGCTAAGGAGTTGCGTAAGTATTCGTCGAGGTAAGAACATTACACAAGAATCAATAAAATAATAATTAATTTTCTTTATTTATTGACTGAAGAACTGAAGTAATATAATTGGAAAAGTCTATTTTCAAACGGTTACCTCCATTTTTCAAATTGATTGCTACTTGTGACACTTTCAAGAATGTTGAAGCTGTAAACATAAAAAAATATTAATATTTTACTAAAAACAGGTTCGAGTGATCTATTGTAAGAAAACGTACACAGATTTAAAGTGTCGATGTCCTCTTGGTCATTGGTGCGGTTGTAGAACAGGACGCATTGTTTGGTTGATAACTTTGGCTGAGACACGAAGTAATTGTATAGAAGTTCTAGTTCTCTGGATGCCGACTGTGCGGTGTTGGTTGAACATACTAAAACGACTCCTTGAACTCCGACTCTGAGTGCAGGCCAACAGGACTCGAATCTGAAATTAGCCCGTTTCAGTAATAATACGCTACGAGTTCGCGCACATGCATCGAGTAGCTGACATCCTAGAATTCGAAGCAGTCTGTTTTGTGTTCGTGTATATTTTACTTACACACCCAATACAATTATTATAATTAAACATGGTTGAGATAACTTTGGTATAAACATTTTAGTTTAGTTAGTTGACAGTTACCCTTAGTTGATGGGATTCGATCCCGCTAAGGATTAACTTTGTATTCAAACTTTTCGCAACTATTGGAACAGCAATGTTACACAGTTAATTGGATAGTAAATAAATAATAAATAGCATGTGAGTACAATAATATACACTTTAGGCGAGGGAAGCATTCCAGACAAGATCGTTAGGTGTCATTTTCTTACAATAGTATAACAAATAAATTATTATTACTCAACGAGATTTTAATAATTTGTATTTTCCTATGTGGAAGAGTTATCTAAAGAAGGTATTAAAGGTTGCAATTTGCTTGCGTTCTTACAAACGCTTACAGCGAGCAATGGATTTCCCCAAACCCCATTCATGCAGCTCAGGTCTCTTCATTCCAAGCTGCAACAACTTTTTGTACAATCTTCAAAATACAATATTTCTATCAATTAATGCATCCGCGTAAAGTGGAACAATTTATTTATCAATTTTAATTCGCTTTATTAAAAATTGCGAAACGCGGGGTCGTGTAAAGCGAGGTTTTACTGTAAAACAGTTTTAAAAGTTGGTACCAGATTTGTTTCATATGCCTTAAGAAGAATTGTCTCTTCACCCGCTTGTTGATGTCCACGTTGGCCAGAGACTGTATTCATAAAATGCAGAGATTTGCTATAATCTCTTCGCAGACGCCTTGAATGATGCTGCTCCCCATTACCTACACTCCATTCTTGCATTCACGGAAAGAGGAGTTATTAAAGCATAATTGAATATTGCTCACATACTGAATCTAGTTCTAAAAGGTTTATGTGAATAATAATATTCTGTTGATGGGTATAAATAATTAAAGTTCCTAAAAGTGACCAGCCTTCTTTAGGGGACGATATTATATTGTGTATGTGGGTACATGCACATATTTGAAGTAGGTAAAGTCTACGCCACTGACCACACTTCCCAAGATTTAGAAAATATGAAATAACAACAGTGGTGTCAGATTTTGTAAAATTTTATATCCACATATAGGTAATTGATGTATAACACAAAAATCTCGAGAATTTTCATTTATTTCTATGGCTGAATACTGAAATAGATCTTTTGTCCAGGTTACGTATCTGTAGGAACGTGCATAGGTGTCTTTATACTATTATAAAAATAAACTACTCAGATCTACTAATTAAGGGCTTCTGAGCCCAAATGCGTCGATGTTTGTTTGTTTAATTGTTTGGGCTTCACTTGATTCTCGTTAAACTATTACAGTATTACAAGTACAATTCCGACTTAAATAATGCGGCATGTTTCATCAAAATTGGTCCAGTAGAATTGAAGATACAGCTTGATCCCTGTTTTAGTAGCCGCCGTTAAGGTACGAGAGGTCAAGTAAAAGTGGGTATAGGTCTTTTATATTGTATTTTATATAAATCTATGATTGTGTCGATTTCCCATGTTGTGGAAAACCGACATTCACGCGGGCGGAGCCGCGGGTAAAAGCTAGTACTTAATAAAACTGACACTGACTGATTGACTGACAACGCACGACCTAAACAAGTGGGTTTAGAAGCATCCTTACATAGATGTAACTTAGATGAACATTAAGAAAATATTTTTGAAAATTGTTCCCCTAAAAGGGTTACTTATAAATAAAGAAGGCGTGGGCAGAGCAGGTTACACAAAAACTATCACAAGATAACGGTATATAGATAAATGCTAGTATATATACACATATACATGTATGATTCAGACTCCGGTACAAACATTCGTGCTCATTACATAAAAATTTGCCCCTACAAGGATTTGAACCCGGGATCAATTGGTACAGAAAGCAGATTCAGTATCAATCAGTGGTCAGAATCCTCAAAAGTTGTCATGGAAATCCCATCGGGCACTCTACTAGTATATTAGAAAATATTATAAAAAAGCTCGTCACTGTCAAGTGTGCGGGCTGTGCTCAAGTTCACCCACCTCTAGCTGTTCACATCAGCTGCGAAGCTGAAAAACTAAGTGGTACAGCTCCTTGTCGATGGATGGCGCTTTAATCAATAAATACTTTGTAGTAGAATAACTTGCCACATATCTATTTCGGCCACATGTTTATGATGTAAATAATTACTTTCTACGAGCGCCATTCATTTGAAATTACCGAATGTATTTGACGTAACACATTATTTATTACCTGTACTCCCCTATAAAAATATATTTTATTTCGCGGTGTAAGTCACATGAACGTATATACATTTTATAAATTTTACAGATCTAATAAAATAGTTGAATTTTGCTTCGTTTAATTTTACAGGCTTTTTATTAAACCTTACTTTTTAATGGGATTAGTGTAATATTTACTGTATAATACGTCGTTTTGGAATATCATACAGGACTACATTTAGAACAGTTTTATAAAAAAGCGATTTTTGAATTTTTGGTATATACCTACGTTCATCGGGTTTTATTACAAAACGTCTTTCTTTAATTATTGGTTTGGTTTGGCTTATGTTGAAGTGTATAAATAGCCTAATACTAAAGTTATGGGAATTTCCACTATCTTAGTGTTTAAAACTAGGCAGGTGGGTTTTATTATGTCTATTTAATGCACAGATTAAATACTAAGTACCTACTATGTACCTACACTTAAATTATTTATTTTAATGTTACGGATGCATCTAAGGTACTCGCAGCCGACCGGATGGTGCTCGTAACTGGTCACAACAGCCCAAAGACACAAGACAGGGCTGCCACCTTTTTTAGGGCAAAAATATATAGCGACCTACTTTACTACATAGTACCACACATCCTCAACAGATGGCGCAGCTCTTGAGTGACGACATCAGAAGTCTGAATCACGCGAATGAAGTTTGATAGTGACTTAGCGTATATACATCATCCCGATATCAACCGTCGGGGGCAGTGGCAGGCCGCGCCAGACAACACCTGTCTGCTCGGGAAATCTTCCCTTTTCCGATACTGCCAGCCACACTTCGACCTTGTAGCTGGTGACGTAATCATCAACGTCATCATGAGTCTTATTTTTTTCTATATACATTGCTGGCAAAAGGTAGGAAAAAAGTACATTCGTCAAAATAAAGTATTATTTATTTTGTTTTTTTTTTTATATATTGCTTTTAGCAATATTTAACAAATGATTGCCATTACTAAAGAGCTACATTGGTGGTTTAGTAGTTACAGATACGACTCACGATCGAAAAGTCGTGGGTTCGATTCCGGGCCCGTACCACTGAGTTATTCCTAATTCATGTACGGTCTACATTGTATACAGCAATGTACTCAACAGAGAATGAATACTTCGTGAGAAATCCGCTTGGGTATATGCAGTCTACCAACCCGCACTAGGCCAGCGTGGTAGACTGCGACCTAATCTCCGTCCTAATCAGGGGAGGTCCGTGTCCCTGTGGTGGGAATGAATATGCACTGTGGATGTATATAAATAAAGAGCTATACAACAGCATCTTTACAGTCTATGTCTAAGTCTATATCTAAGTTCAGATAAATAAATTATTCATTTTATATCAAATTCAGAATCACTTTGGTCCTTTCTTCCAGCCAATTAATATTCATCACTGAAAATCTATTGTATTTGATGAAGAAGTGGTGATAAAAAAATTATTAAATTATTTTTTTTTATAAATTTCTAAAAGCATTATTTGTGTTATTAAATATTTGTTGTTATTTTTGTGTACGAGGCGAGAGAGGGATGTCAAGATCATAGCATTTGATGAAATGTGGTTTCTGCCTACTCTTACTGGATATCGGCGTAAATGTAGGTATTTTTGTGCAGTGGATAATTATGTGAAACTTTCAGATTAAAGATAAAATTTTCAACTACATATGTTAACAAAATTGTCAAATTCAACATTGATGCTGATTCTGTAATAACAGAACTTAACCAAATTTAGTCCCTCCCTATCTTTTTCTAATGTCAAACGCCAAAGCGAAATAGCTACAATTTTGGTGCTGTCAGTTTCGTTTAAAAACGTCAAAATTAAAAGATTTAGTTGCGATTTCAGAACATACGGAATAAAGATACGCAAAGACGCAACATTTTTTTGAACCCTTTGATAGAAACGTAGGTCGGAACTTGCTATAAGTGTTTGCTATCTCGTTTTGGCGTTTTATATCAGAAAAAGATAGGGAGGACCAAATTTAGTTACGTTCTGTTAACAACAGAATCGGCAACATTGTTTTTTAAATTTTAATTTTAGCGCAAATAACTAGTTTGTATCACTAAAATTATTTATGTGTAAAATAAAGTATTTTCACGTCTTTTATTGTTCTTATAAAGTATGGAGAACAATTGCCCGAAATATCACATGCTTTATTATGAAGTGCGGGCGGGAGGCCTGAACGAGCGGTTGTTGTCTGACGCGGCGCGGGCTTTCTTTGGTTTTATTTATATCTGGCGATGTGGATCACGCAGCAACGAACAGTCGACGTAAAAAGGTCTTGTCAAAATAGGTCCCGAAAATTTCAAGATTAGATTATATCATAGTACATACATACACTCACGCCGATATCCCGTAAGGGTAGGCAGAGACCATAGTATATACTACATATATATACATACAGTCACGCCTTTTCCCATTGGAGTAGGCAGAGACCACTTCTTTCCACCTGCTACGATCGTTCAATGTAGCAGAGTGACTATGCGCAGCCCACATATCGCCACCGTGGGCAACGAGACGTGTCGGGTGGCGAACCACGACGCCGCCATTTTATAAGCTTAAAAATGTTAAAGTTCCTCATTGCATTCCCGCGGCTTAATAAAGAGGAAAGGAAAAGTATGAGGTAGAATAGGTGTATTGAGCAAGGAATATGGAATTTTGGAATAGGATTATAGGATATAGGATACTACTGTCTCGGAAGGAGTAGGAAGAGACAGTATTAGCTAATAGTAGTAAATCATAGTAATGTAGGATAATCCGCCATATATTTCCTGTGGATGCTGTGAGAACCAGGATAATGGAGAGCAGCGTTGTTCTGTTATTCAATTGCAGCTGTCTATTATTTCAGGGTCAGCTGCTTATGCTGTATAAAGCGTAAGTCTGGTCATGTGCGGAGTACTGCTGCCACATGTGGGCTGGAGCTGGGAAATGCCACCTAGCAGCATTGAAATTTATGGAGAGGCGTGCAAAGAGGCTTATTGGGGACTCTTCCCTGGGTGAGACCAATCTACAAAGCTTTGAGCACAGGCGCAGGGTAGCCAGCCTATAAGTGTTCTATAGGATACGTTTTAAAGAGTGTGCGCAGGAATTACACGACTTAATTCCTCCATCTCCTTTTCATCATCGGACTACTAGATAGAGTAGAGAGAATAGGTTTTTATTAAGCCAGCACGTCTTACTACCTTAGGTTACATAGCCATTTGCCATCAGGTGGGATTGTAGTCAAGTACTGGCTTGAATATGGTCCTAGTGACGGTTTTTCCAAGTTGATAGAACTTGGAAACCTACCGGGCGATTCCTTTGGTGTTGCGGGTGTCTATTGGCAGGGGTGATCACTTACCACACGAACAGGTACCGCTTGCCCATTTGCCCCCTCTTATATAATAAAAGATACATCAAGTGTGCCCTTTCCGGTCTACCTGTGGCCACCACTGCAGTCCCATAGCTGCACGTCCACATTAGTGCTTTTTCCGTTGACAATGAGATTGGACAGCTCGAACTCCACAATCCGGACACCTTGAGTGGGCCGAGGCGAGCCGGCTTCTTCGACGTTCATCGAATCTGACACGTAGTTGGCTATTTGTGTTTTGCCACTCTGAAACACAAAAATGAGTAAGAATTAAGAGCATACAATAAAATTGACCTTCAATTACTTTGTGTGAAGGTACTACAACAAAATACCTTCAACAGTGGTCAATAACACGTGAGTAATGATAAATTGGTTTACCTCTGATGGCCCAACGATTAATATCTTCAGTTGTATTGGTTGCATTGCTTACTAACTCACAGAACTTGATTTTTGTTATATCTGAGTACAGTAGACAGCTTCGTATAATGAAATCGACCAAACACCGCTCCATGAGCTGTGTTGATACTTTTGTATACAATCATAACCATGGTAACAGAGTTGGTTGCATTTTTTTAATTCTCCGGCTACGTCGTCATATAATACTATGGTTAAGCCATCAGTGTATTACGTTAATCAATATGCATATACTATTCAAAACAAACAAGGGCTACTTGTTTTTGTACATTTTGTTGTATTTAATTTAATGAATTAACATAATAAAAATTGATAAGTAATGAAATATTTATATTACGAACAAATAAACGTTGGATATCTATCTTCTATCTATCTTCGGAGTTTTGGCGGCAACTCGAGTGAAGTGTCACTTGAAGTTTTATTTTAATGTTTTATATTAGTTTAATGTGATGTTTAATATATAAAATTGGTGTTGTTTTGTGTATTAATCGTTAATAATCGTGAGCAATATTGAAACATTGTTATAAAAATGTGACTAACATAGCAAAGTGACCGTATTTTTTCAAGACAGAAGGTCTGCGTCATGCATTAGTCAATGTGGTATTCGTCGGATTGACGTCAAAACTTCCAAGAAGCGATAAAATGATCTCATTTTATCAATAAAATGCTGGTGTATCTACACCAGCATTTTATTGACTTATGAAAATAATATAACTACACAAGACTTGGCAGTATGACTTTGTTCCTTCACCTGTCCATATGGACGAAACAAACTACTACTACTATCTAATCTTCTTCTTCTTCACCAGCCCATAAAAGTCCACTGCTAGACTGGCCTCCTCCTTAAAAATGGGGATTTGCCATAATCTCCACGCTTGGCAGACGTCTTGGAGAACGCGGTAGATTGTGATAGAGTTACAGGATATATCCCTTAGCTGGTTCTCACAGCGTCCACGGGAAGAGATGAAGTGACGCTATTATTATGCCAGCGCCACACGGCAATATATCTATCTTCTACACATATAATTACTTGTCCCGACTGACTGATTCATCAACGCAGAGCCTAAACCGTTGGCGCTACAACCTTTGAATTTTAGCAGTTGATGCCTTTTACGTTGTAAGCATCCACTAAGAAAGGATTTTTGAAAATTAAAACCCCTAAGGGGTTAAAATAAGGGGTAAACGGTGGAAGTCCGCCATTTTCAAAATAAGAAGTACGAAATTTAACATACCTATATCTAGTTATAAATATATGTACACGTATATCGGCATATTTAAAATTTTACCCCTCTAAGGATAAATTAGGGGTTGTAAGTTTATATGAGAAGTTCCCCACTAACTTCACTTTAACGTCACTTTTGAAAGAAGAAGCACGAACATTCATATACCTGCTTTTGATTTAGAAACAAATGTACACGTATATCGGCGTTCTTCAAAATTTTACCCCTACGAGGGTGAATTAGCTTAATAATTTCAACCCCAAAATGGAACATCACAAACGTCGTATACAGGGAGGCACTACGGTAATTAAAACTAAAGATTAAAAAACTAAACACGCGAGCGATGTCGCAGGCAGCAGTTAGTAATTAAATAAATGAGTTTGATATTTTCTTGGAGTTTTGTTTCGAATTAAAGTTCCGTTTCGATTAACGTCTTTGTATTCTGCAAATTATCGTATTAGGCGTCGTATTACAAATGAAATTTGGCGCTGTATATCTGTCATCATCATTCCCAGTCCATATCGTCCCCACTACAGGGGCACGGACCTCCCCTGACCAGGAGGGGGATTAGGCCGTAGTCTACCGCGCTGGCCTAGTGCGGGTTGGTAGATTTGTAGTATATATTTATTTAATCAAAATATTGGCTATTATTGTGCATTTCAGCCATTTTAGTGGAAGTTGATGTTATATAAATCCTGGGGATAGGAATCGATGAACTCTTTAAAGGCCTTTTTTATCGGATTTGAAACTTTTCTCCTGGATATATTTATCCGAATTCCGAATAATGGAAATCAGATGGAGTCTGGTGAGTATTTTGGGTGATGGAGAGTTTTCAGTTGTAACTTTTGTTGTTTTGAGACGGTCCGTTGTGTGCTGAGTGGATGAGCGTTGTCGTGAAGAAGTAGACTAGAGCAATTGCAAATCTAAGTTGTTTAACAGTGACCCCGTCCATATTCGTCCCCATCACAGAGGCACGGACCTCCCTTGAACAGGAGGGAGATTAGGCCGTAGTCTATCGCGCTGGCCTATTGCGAAGTTGGTAGACTTCACATGCCCATGCGAACATGCAAGTTTCCTTACGAAGTTTTCCTTCTCCGTTAAGCACATTGGTGTCTATAATGTAAATCGTACATGAATTACAAATAGTAACTCAATGGTACGAGACCGGGATCGAACATACGACCCTTCGATCGTAGGCCGTGTCTAACACCACTACACCACCAATGTACCTACGGCTTAGACAACTTTATTAAAGTGAAACAATTTAAGGTAAAAGACAAAAATTTACTTACAAATTTACTACTATGGTTAAACTAATAGGCACCTACACCAAGAATTTATTAGGTTATATCTAAGAGAAACTAAGAACAAATTTAGGATTGATAAAAGTGGATTGATGTCGAGTTAGTTTAAAAGAAATTTGTCTAAATACTTTCAAATTGTATTGATAAGCTCTATCCTTTACTTAAATTTATATTAAAAATGTAGGTCCCACCGAGGTTCGAACTCGGATCGCTGGATTCAGAGTCCAGAGTGCTAACCATTACACCATGGGACCGCCTGAATTCAGATACAAACTTGTCCGTCGGCCATTGTATGGGATCAATATTTCGGCGCCTGGTCCGTCGTACTTCTATGGACTGTTTTCTCCGTGACAAAAAGGTGAAACTTA
Source organism: Thaumetopoea pityocampa (assembly GCA_017165845.1). Taxonomy (NCBI): domain Eukaryota; kingdom Metazoa; phylum Arthropoda; class Insecta; order Lepidoptera; family Notodontidae; genus Thaumetopoea; species Thaumetopoea pityocampa. The sequence goes on along the minus strand of WUAW01006194.1, from coordinate 6,862 downwards.
AAAAAAAAAGGTATGTCTCATGTTATGGTCAAATGGCAATCGTATTTTCATTAAATACATTTTTAATTAGGCTTCTTCAAATATTTGTAGTGCCATCCACCCAATACGTATATTGATGCCTGCGTTTAAGTAGTCGACGTACTGAGCGAAACACATACGAGTATGTGCATACATATATATAACCACGCCTTTTTTCCTGGGTTTCCGGTAAGGAACAGAACCCTGGTCTCCCGAGTGACAGGTGGGAATACTGACCACTATACTACTGAAGAATTAGGGTAGGCAGAGACCACTTGCTACGAGTAAAGTGNTATATAACCACGCCTTTTTTCCTGGGTTTCCGGTAAGGAACAGAACCCTGGTCTCCCGAGTGACAGGTGGGGATACTGACCACTATACTACTGAAGAATTAGGGTAGGCAGAGACCACTTCTTTCCACTTGCTACGAGTAAAGTAGCTATCTGTAGTCCACTTTTTGTCCCTGTTGGAAACGAGACGTGTCGGGGCGAACCACGACGCCGCTATTTTTATAAGGTTCAAAAGTGTTAAACTTCCTCATTGCATTCCACGAAAACGAAGAAGAGCAAGGAATATGGAATTTGGAAAAAGGACTATAGGATATATACTACTGTCTCGGGAGGAGTACGAAGAGACAGTAGTAGCTCGGGGGCCCGAGGTCGTTTACCCGTATACTTAAGTTTTATTTGCCGGGCAGGCTAAAAGACTAAGTACTCCCTAACTTAAGTACGTATGTACATTTTCAGTTTTAACTTTTAATTAGATTTTCTTCCATTTTGTGTTACAGTATGAAGCCCTATTATATAAACCTGTCTAGGATTATAGTGTCTGCAATGAAAGCGTTTTCCAGGTCGGTGTTCTTGGCGGTATATGGAAGCATATTACGGCTTTAATCTTAAATGGTACTCTGCGATCTGGTTCAATAACCACACTTTGTATTAATCATCATTATCAGCCCGTGGGAGTCCACTGCTGGATATGCTCCTCCCCCCCCCCCC
>WUAW01006190.1:8515-19888 GCA_017165845.1 Thaumetopoea pityocampa | reverse complement strand
GGGAACAGGTGGAGTGACGCTATTATGATTCTGGCGCCACACAGCAATATATTATACTCCCGTGTAAACATGTAATTTTTTAAGTGTCCGACCTCCAAGATGAATATATTTCATGTCGTATGCTATGAGTAAATTGGAACACACCGGTTATATTTTTGTAAGCATTTGTCATTTGGATGGTCAGATAAATTATATTAGATATCTCGGACTTATTAATTAGATTCAATTTTAACTTTGCTCGGTCAAATTCCATGTGATTATTATGTTCAACTTGTATTCATTGTATTATACTACAGTTCATATTTATGAAATAAAGTTTTATTATTACTATTATAAATTACGAAAACCATATAAACTGATTGCGCTGTTTCTTCATTTTACACTATTCATATTTTCTTCAGGAGAGCTAGACTAAATCAGCTTGGAGGTGTTGTTCTCGTCTGTAGTAATGTACGGCCAATAGATAAATAAATAAATAGTTTTTTTTTTATACTAATGCACATTATGAAGATAAATATTATACATATTAAGCGTAATTTTATATTTATAACTAATTTCTAACGCTAGTTATGGCATAAGCGACTGATGCGAGAGTGTGATGCACGCGGTAGCTAGCGTAAAACCGGTTTATTCCGGTTTTAGTTACTGTGTGTACAAACACTAGTACAAACGCAAAAATGTCTCCAAACTGATTGATCTGTACCAAGGTATACATTGAATTACAATAATAATATTCTGAACACACTCACACACATTGGTCTAGTCCCAAACTAGGATTCCCTGGGATTCATCTTGGGTACTAGGCAACGAAATACATACATATATAGATAAATATAATACTTAAATAGACATTTGCCAAGCGTGGAGATTATGGCAAATATCTCCGTTTTAGGCAGGAGCCCCACGTCCAACAGTGGATTTCTTTAATATATTTTATCGTCCTTCTTACTATTCTTACTCTCATCCGAGTAACAGTTCCAACTCATACGGGTGCCGTTTAATAACCAAAAGATAAATCCGGTTTAAAAACACCAAGTAAGTACTTATGTGTCCGATCGGATTAGACACCGGCTATCCTATCCATACAATTTTTATTTAAATTTTAAATTAAACGTAACTAATATTTTTTAATTATATAAGTACAATTATATAATTAAATTATTATTATATAGCTCATAATATTTAACCAGCGTAAGCCATAAATTTTTATTTTTTGACAACTTGATTAAATACAATAAACTTTTTTGTACTATTTATAAATTTTAATAGAATAAATATATTACTCTAATAATCTTCCAGATGAAATTTTATAGTGAAAATTGCGTTAAAACCAATTGCACATTTTAGAAGAAATTAAAGCACAAATTTTGTTTCATATTATCATATTTAAAGATAATTATATTTATGTGATATTTAATAGTATAATAATTTTAATAAATCGAGTAAGCTAGATTTTTATTTAAACATTAAAAAATTAAATTGAACAAACTACCTCGGGGTTATTATTAAAATATTACACAGATGAAGAAAAATATAACAATTTAACTTCAAGTAGTGATACCAAGTCGTGATTATCATTTTACCACCGGCACGTGAGCTAAGTGAACGTTGCAACTTAGAGAATTAAATTTGTAGCGACGCCGACGTTAACGTCATAATGCTGTGGCGGAGCATCTTAGGTTTAATACGTCAGGGCTCCGGTTATATCGGACGGGAGCATTCGATCAATTTAGATGTTAATGTAAACTATAAAGTCACTGACTTTTAGTTTAAATTACGCTATCTATTACTGTTATAAAATTATTAAATGACAAATTTTGTAAATCGAAGATATTAAAAATCAATACTCAGATCGACTAATTAAGAGCTTATGACTCCAAATCTGTCGATGTTTGTTCTTGACGCAAAAGCCAGCAGGTGGATTTTGCTAAAACTGTTAGTTTTAAAGGTACTATTCCGACTTAAATATTGTGGCATGATTCATCAAAATCGATCTAGTATAATTGAAGATACAGTTTGTTATTAAGGTACGAGAGCTCAAGTAACGGGATTTCCCATGTGCCGTACTTTAACTGACATACACGGGGTCGGATGCGTGGACAATAGCTAGTATGTTTTTCAATTAATGTTGTTATCCACAAGTACAGTGCGCAATAAATTATGATAAAAACCCATTAAAATTTAAGAAAAAGATAACATTGAATACTGAATATTTGGAAACAAAATTATTTATCTGTCAAGATCGGTACAAAAGCTCATGTGTTTAGTTAAAAAAAAAAATATAGGGAAATGTACCGTTCTGGCAACCATAGTGAAAAGAGAAACTATTTTAGTGGTGTAGGAAGGTCGAGCTATAATTGCGTTCGTCTTGAATTGTCGCGTTTTTTTTTTTACTACAATCGAACAGCTTTTTGTATTTTTTATGTATACAGATTTCTATGCTTCGCAAATCTTATTAATTAGATTTATTTATAAATTCTTACATTGGTGGTGTAGTGGTTATAGATACGACTCACGATCGAAAGGTTCGATCCCGGTCCCGTACCATTATTTCTAATTCACGTACGGTCTACATTGTAGACACCAATGTACTTAACGGAGAAGGAAAACTTCGTGAGGAAACCTGCATGCCCGCATGGGTGTGTGAAGTCTACCAACCCGCACTAGGCCAGCGCGGTAGACTACGGCCTAACCCCCCTCCTGATAAGGGGAGGTCCGTGTCCCTGTAGAGGGAACGAATATGGACTGGGGATGATTATTTATTTATTTAAACTTCATACATAAAACTTGTACAGGCGGACTTAATGCCTTGGCATTTTCTACCAACCAACCTTATAGTAGTACGTACATACATACATACACTCAGGCCGATATTCCATAAGGGTAGGAAGAGACCATAGTGCATACTACATACATACATACCATCACGTCCCTTTCCCATTGGGGTAGGTAAAGATCACTTCCTTCCACCTGCTACGATCGTTTCATGTAGCGAAGTGGCTGTCCGCAGCCCACATTTCGCCTCCGCCGGCAATGAGACGTGTTGGGTCGTATATTACAATAAAATAGTAGGTGCAGGTAGATGAGATGAGGGACCAGATCGGTTATTACACACATACATGGGGATATATTAATATGTAATAATAAACTCAAATATGATAACTAATACACTATTAGATACGTATTTAAAAACAAGGAAAATAAGGTTACTGCTAATTCTTATCTGTTCAAAGACGCATTTTTTGTAAAACGTAGTATCTTTGAAATTCTTCTTCTTAGTAGGACAATTCTGGAGTGGTTGTGCTGTCTGATAGGTTGGCTCGGGTTTTTGTGAAACTTTTCCACGTCTCTTTATTCGTGGGTTTCTGAAATATCGAATTAAAAACAATTAGACATATGAAATCCCAAAACCGGACTTAATTGAGGCACATAGCTCAAATAATAGCTGAGGGAAGCTAAAGGTAGGTATATCACATTTGTCGCAGTTCGACCATAGGTGAACGAAGTAGATATTTGCAGCTCGACCTTGGGACTTGAGACCTTGGATCTCGTCGTAATTAGGCAGACAAGTCATGGAATTGGTCCGTGAAGGTAAGTCCAAGTAACCGAACTGAACAAGATCGACAAGATATGTAAAATGGGGGATTTCCTTGTAATAGATCTTTACATTAAACCTTTGTGTGACAACATATTGATAGAGACAAAAGAATTAACTCACTTCAACTTTCACTACAAAAGATATTTGTATTTTTAAATATAAAGAAAAATCGAGTTGCTTTCCACGATAAGTTTGCGAGCGATCATTACCATGCAACTGTTGCTATAAGTATCCACGTGAGGTCAGAAATAACAGCGAATTAAGAGACTCACCCTTGACAACTGCTCGCGCTAATTAATCCGGTCCTTATTAGCTACATACTCACGGCCATGACTAGGGTTGCCACATTTGGATTAAGTTCTTTCAGGACGTTTGCAAGCAAATGTGGGGTGAAGCTAACAAAAGTGGGACCCTGCAGTCACGGAAAACGAAAATTTCTTAAGAGAGAAAAGACTATGTTGTTGCCTTTATTCTTTTGACGTAGATAACATTCTGCATGGTCTGCCACAAGTCGGGGGGCTTGCGCAGCCTCCTTCTGAGCAAAGTTCTGGGGTGGTCTTCACCTACACATTAGAGTGCCACTCATCAACTTGCTCTTTCGAGCATTTTTCGAAGGAGAAACCGCGAGGGTGATAAGGGTAGGGACGGTGGCATGAAGTGCACCAGCCGCTGTCGTCCTCTAAGATTGCATATATGAATCCTCAGGGCCTTCGCTCTTTATATCCGCGATCCCGAAGGTCTCCTGCCAGATGTTGCGGCAGGTAGGGATACCCCCGGACTGTCGGGTGTGATGCTAAGGCGGGCTATACTGCTACCTTGGCGCCTGCGCGTTCACCGAGCGGGATCCGCTCTTTCCATATTCCGTTCTGCGAGCTACTTCTGGGACATGAAGTCCACGCAAAAGAAGTTACAGCCCCCTACGTCGGATCTCTGCCAACATGTTCGTCACTACGATAGAGTTACGATCTGTTCTGATAGAGGTACGATCTGATCTGCTGACCCAGAGTTAGCAACTCAGGGCACTCTTCAAGTATGTGGGCTGGAATCCTGTTCCCCATCACACTAGTGACAAATTATTGTTACTTTGCGTCCACTATTTTTACTGAAATAACCATTGCCAATTTACCCACTTATTTGCTTTATTCAAGTTTCGAAAGACAACAGTGTATCGCTTCGAAGATGCGCTTGCGAGCGTAAATTTCTTTACAGAGACGCACGCGCCACTCTGAGCGTACATCTTCGCTCCTGACATCTTATTTCACCGCTTGGGGGGGGAGATCTAAAGGTTAACAACCCTAAGTACGATGAAGTACTACAAAAATAACTTTTCGCACAATGTATTTATTAGTGAAATTAATGATTAGAGTATAGAAAGAGAGAGAGAGAGAGAGAAACGCTGGAAAATATTTATAGCGGCCTGTTTAGGTTTTTTTTTCAAGTAATTGTTGTAATAGATAGAGATTTTTATTATTTTTTATTCATAACGGTGTGACATATTTTCTAACTTTTGATCTGAAGGTCTGGGGATCGAAATCTGGTTTACGTCACTGGACGTTTTCCTTTCAATCATGCTCAAATAGCTAAGCCGTTTTGGATGAAATTTGGTACGCAATTAAAATATATTTTGCAATATGATAATGAGAGAATACTTTTGTTGAAATATCACGCGAGAGATCTCAGTCAACAGTTCGGCCGTCATTAGGAAAAGAGACGCAACTAACATTTTTTTTTTTCAACAAGTGAGTTATAAATACATATTTAGAATCAGTACAAAAAAGCTCATCGACCTGTATTTTTTATTCTCCTTTCAAGAATTGTGAGATACGTCCTTTTGTCGTATGATAGCAGAGTTAGTATACAAGCCCCTCTAGCCAAGTTGATTTTCTACAATCGTTAACGCTAATAGAAACCAAAAAACGTATTGGAATGACATTTCTAATTGCAAAGTCACACGTGACTTATCGATAAGAAATGTCATTCCAATACATTTTTTCGTTTTCTATTAGCGATAACAATTGTCGAATGTAAAGTTGACATTCGACAATCGTTATCGCTAATAGAAACGAAAAAAATGTATTGGAATGACACTTCTAATCGCNTTTATCGATGAAACTTAGAAATGTCATTCCAATACATTTATTCGTTTCGAATAGCGTTAACAATTGTCGAATGTCAACTTGGCTAGAGGGCCTGTTTATTTATTTAACTCACGTATTTGGCTGTCGTGTGCAGTTTGTTCCCGTGAATGCAGTGAAATACAATTCAAATACACTACAACGCGAACAGTGCCTGGAGAGATGATACAATTAGTTCAGCTATGTCACGCCCGCGCTGTCATATGTATATACATTGTGAAGTAAATGAATGCAAAGAATGAAAAGCAAAATGGTATTGCAAAAACATGTCCAGTTGACGTGTGTAAATTCAATTACCCGAGTACAGCGTCTATTCACTGCGTTTTGATAAATATTTTTAATCAACACTAATATAATGAATGTGAAATTGTTTTGTTTATCCGTCTGTTTGATCTTTTCACGGCTTAATAGCTCCATTGTTTTAAATTGTATTGAAATTCCGCGGGTAGATAGAAATGATACTGTTGTGTCATGTACATGAATCACAGCGCCATCTGTTATAGCATAGTGGAATAACGGTCACATTAGCACCATCTGTTATCGAATGGTGAAATCACTGTAACTAGCGACGTCCCTGTGGAGTGTCGGAGACTTAAAATCTAGAATTTTCAGACAGTATATAGATGTTTCATGAAATTTCTAGGAAGTTTTTCGAGACATTTCAATAGGGATTCAAGAGCGACTCCACGCTATAAAAGTAATATTTTTTTGTACGAGTATGATACTAGTATCATGCCAGTATGATACTAGTGGCCATGTTCACTCTAGAGTGAACATGGCCACTGAAAATACTGTGTGTAGTTTTTAGTGACAATAAACTAAGAGCAGCTGCTACAGGCACTGGAGACAAGATACTTGGAGCACGAGTTTCAATATTTACACAACATATTTAGACAATGGTTCATAGCTATGCTAGGATATAGGTGGCACTTTAGTAGAGATAATATTTTTATACCAAGTGCACGCAGTCAGATCCGCGTGAAATATATAACATAAGAGTATAGGTAACAACTACGTCATCTTTAATTTTATGCGCTGATCATCTATGAATTTCTAAATCTATATTATGGCTAAAATGCCAAGGAAAACACACATGACGGGTGTGTTCTAGTTTTGTATGTGACATGACATATGCTCATCTGTCTTCAGTATAAATTTATAATGATTATTTTATCAATATAATTTTTCATTGGTCCGAAATCTTTCTATTTAAAGAAAGAAAGAAGGACTCACATTTATTCAGAATAAGCACAACACATAAAGTAAACAATACAAGAGAGCAAACAAAATATACAATACTAGCTTTTGTCCGCGGCTCCGCCCCTGTGAATATCGGTTTTCCGCAACATGGGAAATCCCAACATTATGATAGATTCATATAAAAAACCAATAACCACTTTTACTTGACCTCTCGAACCGAAGCAGCGGCTACTAAAACAGGGATCAAGCTGTATCTTCAATTTCACTGGACCTATTTTGATGAAACGTGCCGCATTAATTAAGTCGGAATAGCACCTTTAAGACTGTAGCAATTTAATCAAAATCTACCCACCGGTTTTTACGTGAAGCCCGAACAAACAAACAAACAAGCATCGACGTATTCGGTTTCAGAAGCCCTCAATTAGAAGATCTGAGTAGTTTGTTTTTAAATATGTTTGATTTTTGAAAATTTGACATTTAACAATTTTATAATAGTAATAGATAAGAAAAGGAAGATGTGCAAATCGGATAAGTTTACAATCGCAATGTACTAGTTAATCTGTTTATGATGCGCCCGTCCGAAATGGCCCCGCGTCAGCGTGTTGCGGCAGCGCTGGTGATCTGATGAGGCTCTCATTCAATGCACTTAACTTATTACTACTTACATTATATTATATTTATCAATTTATTATTACTTATATTATATTTATCTACTGGATAAACTTGTATTCTGGTTATCTTGAGTTTTAAGAAAATCTATTGACGGAATCTCCTGTAGCCATCATCAGTACACTGCTCTTCGCTTGGGACATCTGCTTCAAAATATTTCGGTCCTCAGGTCTCGAAACTAGGCCCACCGGTCTCGAAACCAGGTCCTTATATCGCGAAACCTCCCTATCTGGATCGAGCCTATCCTCATACAAACCACTCGTAAAAACTAACTCTAAAACTATAATAGATACGATTTGGTTGTACAATGACAATAATTATATATTAAGAACGAAGCTTCGAAAAATAGTAAATTTATTTCGTACAACCATTTCTTCGGATTACGTGATTTCTATTCTCCTTTTTTTTGTTAAAAGAAGTATTATCGGTATAAGTTTGTCGATTCAATTCAATTTTGTTATCTATCACTATTGTGTTGAGCGATAGTTGACCTCGCTTAGACCCAAAGAGATTATTTCGACAGGAAGGGATCACAGGGTTGACTTTCCACACGGTGAACCCTCTTTATCCGCAAAACGTTTAGTTCAATAATGTATTATTGTATTGTTCAAACAACCATAATACCGATGATATTTCTTAATATGTTTATTATAGAATGAAAGTATGATCGTACTTGGATTATGGGTTACAAGACGAATCAGAACAGGAGGAGCATTGTTTCCTTGTATGTATGTATGCATTTATTTCTTTATTCCAGCATAACTTTTAAACGGCTGAATCGTTAGAATCATCATTATCAACGTGTAATTTCACCGCTAGACATGCGCGTCCTCTTTAAAATCAATGGATTACCCATAATCTATACGCTTGGCAGGTGTCTTGAGATCGCAGTAGACTGAATAACAGGATAACGTTGCTGCTCGTTATCTTGGTACAACCCTCAGCTGGTTCTCCCAGCGTCCGCGAGAAGAGATGGAGTGACGTCATTATTATGCCGGCGCCACACGAATTAGGTTTTATATAATAAATGTTCTTTTTTACCCGACTGCGCCAGAAAGAGAGTTATGTTTTACGAGTGTACGTATGAATATTTCCTTGGCACGCGCTGTCGCCTAAATGGCTTGACGAATTTTAGCTTGAGAGGTGTCGTTACATTCGTTTTAATCGTAAGAGTGACACTGGTTATATGAAAATTATAAAAAAATTACATTGTTCACGCAGTCGGGTTTTCCATTTTATTTTTGTTTTCAATAATGTTTTTATTATTGAAATACTCAAATTAAATTTACAAAATGAAATGATATGAGATGAAATATAAATATGTACGTTACAGTATAACACGCTCCACAGTACACCACGGGGTAAGGCGTAACCGTGTCGCCGCGCCGCGTCTGCGAGCGCAAACCTTTAAGCAGTGCCGCAGCACGTCGGTAGGGTCTTACGTAAAGATTTTACACGGTTATTTATTTATTTTACACGATTATTTATTTATTTTACACGGTTATTGATTTATTTTACACGGTTATTGATTTATTTTACACGGTTATTTATTTATTTTACACGATTATTGATTAATTTTTACACGGTTATTTGTTTGTTTTACACGGTTATTTATTTATTTTACACGGTTATTTATTTATTTTACACGGTTATTTATTTATTTTTACACGGTTATTTGTTTATTTTACACGGTTATTTGTTTATTTTACACGGTTATTTATTTATTATTTAACTGTTAGCCGACGCGCCATGTACGTCGATTTTGTTTTTGTGACAAACGCCTATCGTCGTGGTATACACGTCGCTGGCGATTTTATATCAAGGTATCTCGACGTGCGAGCCACGTCTTTATAGCGCAAGTGGTTATACCTACATGGTATATAGAATGTTAAAAAAAGAGAAGCAGCATAATCCGCCCATTAAAAGCGTGCAAATATTCAATGATCGCAATGGTTGACGTTTGAAAAAATTCGACAGCGTGCCAATGTTTTAGCGTTTCACCGATCCTGTTAGTTGTTAGTCGTTTGATGTCCTTAGGAACTGCATTATATATTCTACCACACATAACAACTTTTTATATACACATTTGTTTTTATTACACTTTGCAAAACAATTCTACCTGTATTTCTAGTATTTCTAGGATACAAAACATAACATTTAAAACTCATTTTATTGAGGCCCAATACTGCCCTAGTATTTGTGGATTTAATATCTTAAATAATTGGATATTTCTTTTCTACAACATCGTAGGACTTCATATTTAAATATGGCAGATAGATAAGATCTATAGGTCGCTGGTTCATATCCGGCTCGAAGGACCACAATGGCAGGGACAGGGTTCTTGTTTCTGGTCTCTTGAGGCCAATAATAATGACCCAATGATGGCACGTAATTTTATTAGCACTTGAATCAACCTGCTTCTCACGCTCCGTTCGAACCGACAAGGGCCAACAAAGGGGGCGGATACTTATTACAGACCCCGAATGCAGACAGCAAACACAAACTAGTGTTGCCAGCATCATTACAAATAACATTGTATGTCTTGGACAAAATAGAACCCGTTTTTACGATGCTGTTGCAACGTATGTGCAAAAAACTGAATCTTGAAAAGGTGGAGTTTAATATTGTATACTTTTGACGTACACATATAGGTGTAGAATAATATGATATATCAAAATATCGCAGATGCCAGCCCTAGCGCTATAGCTGAGTGTGGGTGACTAAAATTAAGCTCGGCCAGAGTCGACCCTCCATTTTGTGCTTAAGATGTCCCACACAATCACTGCTGAGGCAATGATAATAATAATAAAGGTAAGTAGGTCTTAAGGCTGGGTACAAACACGAAACAAAAATCAACACCCTGTATACGGGCTTGCATATGTACTAGTACAAGCGCTGTTTGCTCATACTTTTTTTCACTTACAGTCATACTTTTTTCACTGGCTCTCCGACGGGGAATCGAACTCGTACCCGCATGACTCGAATACTGACCACTCTATTACCGAAGAGTTGGGGTAGACAGAGATAATTTCTTTCCACTTGCTACGATCGTTTGATGTAGCAGTGGCTGGCTATCCGCCCATATTATATGTAGCCTACTTTTCACCCCCGCAGTAAACGATACGTGTCGGTTGGTGAACCGTGAAGTCGCCATTTTATAAGGTTCAAAACGGTTAAAGTTCCGCGTTGCGTTCCCACAAGAAGAGGAAAGGAAAGAGGGTGATGTAGCAAAGGTGTATTGAGCAAGGAATATGGAATTTGGAAAAGGGGGTTTAGAATATAGGATACTACTGTGTCTGAAGGAGTAGGCAGAGACAGTGGTATCTCAGGGGCCGGGGTCGCTTATCAGTATTCAAAACAAAATACCTATAATTATGATTTCGCTTCAGTAATAATGGTATAAATTTAACGCATTTTTTTATTTCTACATCAGTGAACGTAATGTTTTTTTACTTCAATACAGTTCGCCACATACCATGATCCTGACACACCTCTCTTGCCTCATTCACCTACATACATCTTTTCATACACATTCGTCTAATAAGAGGGCCACGAACTTCTTTTGTTCATTATTTTTCATTTTTTTTTAAAGACAACTCCCGCATTAGGATTAATTCCTGTGTCGCGGGGACTTTAGAAACATTCAAATAACGGGAACAAAGAACACCCAGACTCGGAACAACAATTTGTGGATTACATAAAATTGTCCCGTGTGGGGATCGAACCCACAACACTCGACAGCGCAGTGGACGCTTAAACCACTGCGCCATC
>WUAW01006179.1:149-13544 GCA_017165845.1 Thaumetopoea pityocampa | reverse complement strand
AGGTTAAAAATGTTAAAGTTCCTCATTGCGTTCCCGCGGCTTAATGGAGAGGAAAGGAAAAAGGACAAGGTGGAAAGGTGTATTGAACAAGGAATATGGAATTTTGGAATAGGATTATAGGCTATGGATACTACTATCTCCGAAGGAGTAGGAAGAGACAGTAGTAGCTAGGGAGGCCGGGGTCGCTTACCCGTATACTTAAGTCCATTTGCCGGACAGGCTAAAAGACTAAGTACTCCCTGATCTAACTAAGTTATTTACAATTTAGATAATATTTTATTGTTATTTTTAATTATAATTTCTTTAAGGCTCTATTTATATTTATACTTTATTATTATTGACCAATAATTTAAGTAAGTGTTCTACAGGCTATTTGCAGGTTGTTTTCCAATAGAGATGCACCGTTGTTAATTTACTGTTATTCTTGATCACTGTATATAATACTAACAGCTCAGAGAAAGGTGGATATCATGTATAATACCTACGGGTTAGACTTATTCAGACGAGATATCATTTCAGAGCTATCCAAAATTTTTGTGGTTTTTAGCCTTGTATTTTAATTGAAATGATATAATAATCTATATTATGTATATAATAATGTATATTACTTATTTTATTTAAATATTACCATAGAAGTTCTGTGGATATTAAGTTCTATTTCTATACTGTTATAAAATTGTTAAATAGCAAATTTTGTAAATCAAAGATATTAAAAAAATACTCAAATCTACTAAGAGCTTCTGAAATCAAATCCGTCGATGTTTGTTTTTTCGAGCTGCACGCAAAATGGAGCGGGTAGATTTTGGTCAAAATATTACAGTCTTATAGATGCTATTACGACTTAAATACTGCTGCATGTTTCATCAAAATTGGTTCAGTAGAATTGAAGATACAGCTTGATCCCTGTTTTAGTACCCGCCGTTAAGGTACGAGAGCTCTTGAAAAAGTGATTATAGGGCTTTTTAAATAAATCTATGATTGTTTCGGGATTTCCCATGTAGCGAAAAACTGAGATTTAAGCGGACAGAGCCGCGGGTAAAGGCTAGTAACACTATACAAAAATATCAATGCGTCATGAAAAATTCTTTTGTGAATATTCGAAATGCACAGACGTCTGTGCCTAATTGAGAGTTCGTCGCCCAGATTGCAACTGGAGCAATGCTCTTTTTTATTGATATTCTGGAATCATGAAGATGTTGACATATAGGGGGGTTCCGAAATACCCGCATGCGGGGTGGATTCCACCCATCAGTTGCGTACCCACTTAAGGTGAATGACTTCAAGGTACATTTTAGGAAAGTGACACCTGTACAATAGGTTATGTAAAAATTTTAATCTTTGTTGTCGTTTTTAGTGAAGGAATGCACGTGCTATGAAATAGGTTTTAAGTTGTATTTAAAGAAAGAATATGTCTATTCTATTTACTATTATAAAATTGTTAAATGTCAAATTTTAAAAAATCAAAGACATTTAAATGCAAACTACTCAGATCGACTAATTCAGGGCTTCTGAAACCGAATCCGTCGATTTGTGTATTGTGTGATTTATATTTGTTTGTAAACGTATTCATATTACACTATTAATGCGGCATGTTTCATCAAAATCGGTCTAGTAGAATTGAAAATACAGCTTGATCCCTGTTTTAGTATCCGCCGCTTAGGTACGTGAGGTCAAGTAAAAGTGGTTCACAGACTTTTTATATAAATCTATGATTGTGCTGGGATTTCCCACGTTGCGGAAAACCCAACATTCATGCGGGCAGAGCCGCGGGCAAAAGCTAGTTAAAAATAAATGTGCTCATCATGATACGACCACATACTCGAAAGCACGCTCTTTCATTTTGCTATCATGACACAAATCTTGAGATTATCATATTAGTCTACAGACATCTACTGCTGGGCATGAGCCTCCTCTAACGATCGTTACACCGAGTGGCTACGAGCCGCCTGCATTCACAGATTGCCCGTGACCTTCATTAGGTCATCATCGATCCACCTAGTCGACCCGCGCTATGCTTTTCTGGTTTGGGTGTCGTCATTCCAGCACTTTAAGACCCCCGCCCGCCCACTGCCACTTCAACTTTACAATCCATTGAATCACATCGGCGACTCAAGTTATCTTGTTAATTATCTCATTGCGAATCTTGTCTCGCGCATATGTGCGCTAATTGTTCGTTAGTCACTAACTACAAATTAATAATCGATTAAAATGACGATGTAGATAAATTTGGAAAATAATGTTATTAAATATAAATCATAATCTCGGTCTCAGATTGACGAGTAACACCTCCGATTTCTGATCCCGGTACCCTTGGGTTATTTCAAACTCATATACGATTTACATTGGAGCTAATTCTGCTGTAACAGAACTTAATTAAATTTAGTCTCTCTCTATCGTTTTCTAATTTCATACGCCAAAACGAGATAGCAAACATTATTAGCGAGTACTACGCTATATTTCTGTTAAGCGATTCAAAAAAATGTTGCGTTTTGCGTATCTTTAGACGGTATGTGTCGAGGTCGCGTCTAAATATTTTAATTTTGACGTGTCTAAACGAAACTGACAGCACCAAAATTGTAGCTATAAGTTCTGTTACCGCAGAATTACCATCATTGTAGACATAAATGTAGTTAACGGAGAAGGAAAACTTCGTGAGGGAATCTGCTAATTCGCATGGGTGTGTGAAGTCTACCAACCCGCACTAGGCCAGCGCGGTAGACCACGGCCTAATTACCTTTTTTTATGAGCGGTCCGTGCCCCTGTAGAGCGGATGAATATGGACTGGAGATGATGAAAACATTACCTGTAAATAATAACAGATATTATTGACTTAGATCAGTATAGTGATAAGATGAAAAAGAATAATAGGCCTGCGGGATCTTTTGTCTAGTTTAGACTAGACCTGAGGTTCCCAGACTTTTTTCTTATAGACCACTTTAAAAATTTAGCTGGTTCCGGTGGACCCCCTGCAGCTACATTTCTACCATATTCCAAAAACACGACAAAAAATGATTAGATTAGATTTAGAAAATGAAAAGAAGATTAGATCTAACTATGGAAATTTGCGTACGTCAAGGTAGACCCCCATCGAGTCTCCCGTGAACCCCTGGGGGTCCACCTGAACCACTTTGCGAACTAAAGGACTAAACAAAAGATCCCGCAAGCCTATTATTCTTTTAGGTAATACATTGATGTCAAAACTTTTAGTGTAATTTTATCGTAAATTTAAAGAAATATTAACAACTATTTTCAACCTGCATCTTCTCTCGCTTAAAAATTTGAATTAATACGAGTATTAAAATCAAACTATTATCTTATAGGAACGTATTACCGTGATAGAAAGTATGTTGTGTCTTAATCCAGGATATGGATTGTGTGTCAAGTTTAAGCCAATCCGTAGAACAGTTTCCACTTGATTAAAAATCGTGCATCCGCAAGTTCTTTAACATTAAGTAAGATATTAACTAAACATATTAACACTAAAGAATTTAATATTTTTTGTTAAAATTTAATAAGACATTTTTTTTGTATCTTAATAAGATTTTTAAGTTTGAGTAAGACATCAACAAACACTAAAACAACTATCCAGAACCTTAAAATAATATCTTTACATTAATTTTACGGCTCTGGATACTTTGTTTAGGACAGGGACTAGTGTCGATTTAATTAAAATCACGTATTTAAGCAAGTTCAATTAAGATATGTCTGATCGTGATTGAGCCATCACAAATTACAGGCTGATGTTTCAACAGAGCCGATTTGTAACGTTACGAGAGGGCTGCCTAAATAGTTCTAACGTTTGACCCGGGGCGCTATCCTCATACATTACACATGCTCGCACAATGCAAACACGTCTCTACAGAGCGATGACACTGCATCTACATAAAGGCAGACAGTGCAGAGAGTGTAAAAGGTTCCGCCCAGTTAAAAATAAGCAAAAACACGTACAAAAAATAAATGAAAAAACAATTTTTTTTTTCAGATTTTACCTAGCCTTTGTCAGTGGACGCTTATGTTTGAGGCGCTGCCATAATAAATAATAGTTTAAAAAAACTAAAACAACACGCTTTATAAGAAAACCCAACTAAAAAATAAAAAATAATTTTAAAATCAAAAGCGTGGAGTGCTTTTTATGACTTTTACGTTTTCTTCTTGGAGACTTTACTGTTGGCAATATCTGTTTATTATCAAATATATTAATTGATATAGCGCAACCCAACTTTTGATTGTAAAATTATTATTTATTTTTTAATTCGGTTTGCTTATAAAGCGTGTTGTTTTAGTTTTGTTAAACTATTATTTTTCATTTTTTAGTTCGGGTTCTTTTTTAATATCCTGATGATTCTGGCCAGGATATTTGAAAAAATTATGAAATTATTCTATTGTCATGGGTCCTTTAGAAGTATGCAAAGTTTCAAGTCGACCCGATAGTTCTAAGTGGGTGAAAATCGTGTCCAAAGATTCCGTTACATTGATTAATAGATGCAAGTCAAGCTAATATAAAGCGTGAAAAAATAGTGTCGCTCCATCTCTGTCCTTGGATACTATGAGAAATAAGTAAGGGATGTACAAGGACAATGGGTATTGTGTTGTCCTGTTATTCAAACAAATTCTACTATAATCTCGAAAACGTCAGCCAAGAGTGAGGAGATATGGTAAGTCCAGCCTTTTTAAGGAGGAAGCCCATCTCCGGCTCTGGACTTCTAAGGTCTGATGATGATGATGTCGGATGAGAAAATATAAGGATATATATACATTATGTGTACTGAGGCAACGAAGGGGAGAAAATTATAGTCTGTAATAGCCACTAAGCTATTTTCCAGTTATTTCAGGAGGAATATGCAAGGTCCTTTGTTACATCATACATCATTTAGTCTATATTTCCCCATGATTTAGAAATTATCAAATATTCATAAGCTTTGAAATTACGACATTTTTTGGGGTAGTCGTATTGTACTGTCAGTTGATGCAACTTGGTTCTTAATGCGATTTTGAAACTGCTTTTGATATTTCATCATTTTAAAATTTACATTTATTTCAATTTTATAATTATGATGTCTAGTTTTATATAAAATTTATTTGAAACCTCGTAGCGTTGTGCTATTGCAATTAAAAACGAGGAATTTTCTTGAATCAAAATAAATCTAATTTTTATTTTATTTTTGTAGTGGAAATTCGCGCCATTATGCAAGTATTAAGTCTATATCTTCAAGTTAATAATAAAATGCCGGTGAATTACATTTTACTGCTTTTCAGGATTATGATACAAACGAATATCACACAGATTGGGCAAAAGTTCCCCCACGCCTTAATAAAACACGGTGGCTTTTCATTGTTTTATTTCAATGTTCAATTACGATTATTGACGATTAATAAAGATAGATAGAAGGTTCTCTTACATGTCAATGAAAGTCACTGTAGTTATTTATTCAGTAGGAGTCTGACACTCTCCACCAGTTGCAGGGGTGGATAGTATCGCTATTTCTAGGTATAATTTCTTCAGCGTCAAATAACGGGCATAGTGAATAATAAGCTGTGTTTTTATAGTCCATGTAAATATATGTAACCTTAGGTGCGTCTATTATATTTACGAGATGTCAGCTTACTATGACATTAAAATACATGTGAATATTTATATAATGAACAATGTAAATGAATTACATAATAAAATTCTCAAAAGTACGAAATTCGCTAAAGATGCTAAAAGGTGTTTGTTATTTTATAATATTTATAATGAGTAAGTATATAATGAATACATAATAAATATTATGTTCATTGTCTTTTTCGATCACTCGTTCTTTTTTTTCAAATTCAAATTCAAAATTCTTCATTGCGAACATAGGTATCTCAAGGTGTTACATAACAAAAAAATATAATAGCACAGCTACACTCGACCTGACCGGTTTTATAAAAAAAACCGGATAAATTTTTTTCATAGAAGATATATAACTCTAATTTATTTGCTTCACCATCAGCATGGCCGTTACTAGACATAGGTTTCTTATCTATACTATTATGAAATTGTTGATTGTCAAAATTTCAAAAATCAAATATATTTGAAAACAAACTATTCAGATTGACTAATAAAGGGCTTCTGAAACCAAACCCATCGCTGTTTGTTTGTATATTATTTATTTGTTCGGGCTTCAAGCAAAAATCAGTTGGTAGATTTTAGTTAAAATGGTACAGTTGTTAGGTACTATTCCGACTTAAATACTGCGGCATGTTTCATCAAAATCGGTCCAGTAGAATTTAAGATACAGTTTGATCCCTTTTTTAGTACCGTTGTTAAGGTACTAGAGGTCAAGTAAAAATGGTTATTAGATTTTTTTATATAAATCTATGATTGTGTCGGGATTTGCCATGTAGCGGCAAACCGACATTCACGCGGGCGGAGCCGCGGGCAAAAGCTAGTAATGATGTAACAACGACGTATAATGCTGAACCCGGATAAAATTATTGTTTTAAGGCCAAAAAGCATCTACAGGAGTATCAGTTAAAATATATTCATAATTTTTGCAAAAGTATTGAATTTCTAAATTGTATCAATTTCTATACTGTTTCGAAAGTTGCTCAATATCTTTGAAAAAAGGCATGATCCTGGATATCGGAAAGACATATAGAGTGCGCATGATTATGACTTGATGGTATAAGATGATGATATTTTCATATGGAAGTACTTTTCCAAATTCGTGTTATAAAATGGTGAAAATAAGTCAGTATTACGAAGAATATGGTGGATAATGCATCAATTGAAACCTAGCAGTTGGGATAGCAGCGCCTGCAACTGCAGACTGATATACAGGTGCATTGTCATTCGGAAAAAGCTTTAAAATACTTTTCGACTATTTGTTCTATAGTCAAATAATCGATTATAATAATACCTTCCGCTTTCGAGAAAATAGAAGTCATTATCTTGCCAGCGGAGAAGCCTACGAATCACTTGGCTGGTGGGGAAGACCATCTTTTCCATACCTTCATATGGTTCATAGTCTTTGGGTTACAATAGTACAATAAGTAGTAGAAAATCTTCTGAACTTTTATCAATAGTTGCCAAATTTGGTTTTGAAATACCTACTATAATATTGCTTTATTCGTTAAATATAACGTCCGTTAACATTTGAGGAACAAAATGCGCGACCACCATTTTGAATTTTAAGGTATCAGTTAAAACAAATGCCGAATGAATGAAAACTTCATCATCCCGTTAAATAAGAAATAGTCGCATGTCAATCTATCTTGACAATTTCTTATTATTTTTATCGTTGTTTTTAGTAGCAACAGTTGTTGGGTGTTCACAACGAGTCTTGTCAATACATACGCTTTTACCGCATTTAAATTTCATGTAACAGTATTCGTATATTACTACAGAAAAAGATGAAGCACTAATCCTTTCAAAAATATCACTACCAGCATCATTATCAGCCTATAACAGTACGCTGTTGGACGTAGGATTCTCCTAAGGCGTGCCACTTAGCTTGATCTTCGGCTGCACGCATCCACTAACTATCAGCTACTTTCAGTACATCGTAGCTCCTTTTAGTCGGGGGCATCCCATACTACGTTTGCTCAAACGCGGTCTCCAACAATTGTCGGTTCTGCGACAAATGTGACCAGCCCACTACCACTTCAGCTGCTAATTCGAGTGGCTATATATCAGTAACCTTTATTCTCTATCGCATAGCTTCATTTCGAATTTTATCCAATAGAGATTCTCCGAGCATTGCCCTCTCCATAGCTCGCAGAGGAACCTTGAATTTGTGGACTAGTCGCACCGTCAGATTCCACGTTTCGACATCGTATGTCATGAGAGGTAGGACGCACTAGTCAAAGAGTTTTGTCTTTAGGCTTCGTGAGGGCAACGAGAAGACATGACGTAGTTTCGGGAAGGCTGTGCAGCCTAATTGAATCCTCCTACTACTTTCCTTTGCAAGTTGTTTCTATCTGGCTGAATGCTTTGTTTGCCCTAGGTAGACGTAAAATATATTATATAGAAAAAATTTCAGGCACAAATATTTAATAACTGCACAAATTTCGATATTCTGCAATTTCCAATTCCAATTTATGTATTATGGCCCCATCGTTTACTGATGATTCTGCCAACGACATACTTGTCGTTCAGTAAACGATCAGTAAACGATGGGATCAGAATACTTTCTGCATTTTGCGCACTAATAAAATCTAACACTAATAAATCTGTCACATGTAAACAACGAAAATAATATTGGCGACCGTTTTTCTTAAATCCTTTTGGCACTGGATACTGTTGGATTTGAGATTATATTAAAATGAAATTAATTTCTATAATAAAGTGCCAATTATCTGATTTAAGAAACTCATTGATCTACCTAGCACATCAACCATTAAACAGTTTGCAATTATGGCATTTTCCTTTACGGGAGCTGTTTATATTGTTTCAATAAAAGTAACGACTAACGAGACTATTGTTTATGTTTAAGATTTCTATTAAAAATAGACAGGAAATGGACTTTCCTGTTAGTTATATTGAAAAAATATATCGCCATTAATGCAGTGTAGTATAATAAAGATATATACTTGGGAAATAACATTTGTAGTTGTAATAAGAGTCGAGTCTGTGTATAGAAGTTAAGGGAACACTTTTATTGCGTAATGAATGAGAGGTCGGTGCACGGCCCAACGAGGGGGAGATGGCGGGTGCAACCCCGCAGGGTAGGGGGTGCAATACCACCCCCTAGAGCCTTATTTCGGGTCATCGAGCCCGATCTCGCAACGAACGAACGCAGTGTAAAACGCCTTGCAAAATTGAGTTTTCATCTTGGATTATTAATTTTAACAAAGTGTATATTGTATTAAGCTAATTATATGTAAAGCTTCCAGATACGGACACAATAGATATTTGTTGTAACTAGCTGAACCTTATGACACACTTGTGGCGATCTACTTCACTACATACCACACATCCTCAACAGATGGCGCGGTTCTAAAAGTGACGATATAATATAGAAGTCTGAATCACGCGCATAGAGTTTAATAGCGACTTAGCGCATATACAACGTTCCGACATCTATCGTTGGGGCGGTGGCAGGCCTCGCCAGACATAACACCCGTCTGTCGGAAGATCTTCCCTTTTCTGATACTGCCACTCCTGGCACACGTTGACCCTACAGCTGGTGACACAATCATCAACGTTATCATGGGCCATTAATCATATCGCTATAGTGTCAAAGAAAAGTCAACAAATTAAAAAAAAAAATTTTTGCACTTGCTTTTAAAACCTCGATGTGTATTACGGTAAAAAAGATCAGTTACTGTAAATTAATTTTATTCTACCTGAATAAAAATTGAGCCATGTCATAAATTGAAAAGGTAAAATAAGTTGAATGTAGTCACTTCATAACTTACACACTGTCATCAATTGTTGATAGATCACAGATTACAAATTTGTGCCTATAAGGCGGGTACAGTGGTCGTATGCTATCTGGTGCCAACTATTATAAAATTGTTAAATGTCAAATTTTCAAAAATTAAAGATATTCAAAATCGAACTACTCAGATCGACTAATTAAGGGCTTCTAAAACCAAATCCGTCGATGTTTGTTTGTTTGTTCGGGCTGCACGCAAAAAATAGCAGGTAGATTTTGGTTAAACTGTTACAGCCTTAATGATACTATGATGCGCGGTTCATTGACCTTGTTGTTATCGCGCGTGGGTGGTAACTGATGGAGATACCTAAAACTAACGTATTTCCTATAATGAACCGTATAGCTACGACTTAAGGTTGAAAGTCCACTGACGGCGGGACTTGTTTACGAAAGCCCGTTGTGTTTACGCTATATTTTCCCACGGTTCCCGGCGAGTCCTTGATTGTTCTCGAAGCCTGGGCCCAGGCTATGTATACGCTCGCAATCGCAGCCAGTGAGTTAGTTGACGACTAGCGATCGGAGCGATTCGGAGCGACCAAAGGCGAAAGGAAAACTTGGACGAATACCTGCGTGTACTACGGTTACTGAAACATACTCTGCGATTGGATCACGTTATTTACGGAAGATTTCGATGAATATTTGCTTGGACGACAGTTACTGATTGTACTCTGCGATTCGGATACTTCTTTCTTCATAGATAAATCAACTTTTTTACGCAAGTGGCCTTTAATTTACCCCCAACCCGTAACAACACTATTCCGACTTAAATACTGCGGCATGTTTCAGCAAAATCGGTCCAACAGAATTGAAGATACAGCTTGATTACTGTTTTAGTAGCCGCCGCTAAGGTACGAGAGGTCAAGTGAAAGTGGCTTTTTATATAAATGTTTTGATTGTGTTGGGATTTCCCATGTAGTGTAAAATGCACGGGCGGAACCGCGGGAAAAGGCTAGTATCATATAAATGCGTGTGGCGACCTACTTCGCTACATAGTACCATACATTTTCAACAGATGGCGTAGTTCTTGAGTGATGATGTTGACATAGTAGTCTGAATCACACCGATGAAGTTTGATAGCGATGTAGCGTATATACAACGTTCTGACACCAAGTCGCGGCGGTGACAAACCCCGCTAGACAACACCCGTTTGATCAAAAGATCTTTCCTTTTCCAATACTGCGCTGCGAGTCTTGCGACATTTTGACTCTTCTGATGACCTCGACCTAATCAACGTTTTAATCAACTTCATCACTCTACCATATGCGAAAGTGTCTATAATGGTTTGTCTTTCAGTCATGCATTGATTATTCGCACAGATATATTTAAAGAGCGAAAGAGTAAAAATGGCGAAGCTTCTTTTGCATAAATAATGAATTAAAGCGGTTGAGGCGCGCGTGGAGTTAGCGTTTTGTATCTAATTGAAACCCGTGTTTCTGCACATGTTTAATTGTAGTTATAGTCCGTATATTTTCTCGGGTTAAGAAGTATGACAACCTTTCTACTTTAAATAAAAGTATACGTAAAAATTTAATAATATTATGGACACAGCACACATTGTGCAAGTCACAAACTAGGATTTCTATTATCTTGGGTACTAGACAACGTTAAACTTACATACTTATGTAGGTAAATACAAAATAGATAAATACTTCCATGACTGGGATACAAACATTTGTCCTAATCACATAAAGTTTGTCCCTATCAGGAATATTCGAACACTGGACTTAATGGCACAGAAAACAGGATCACTCCAACTGTGTCAATTAGTCATCAATTATCAAAATTATCTTAATTCGCAGTTCCATTGATGTTTAGAGTAAGAAATAAATCAACACACATATTTCCATATATATAGTATGAGCACAATATAAATATTTTAATAAGTACAGTGGAAACTCGATTAACCGGACTAAAGGTTGTCGTTACGCATTCGGATAATCGAAAATCCGGTTAATTTAATGTTAGAAGAAAAGCGATTTTTGTATACATTATTACAATTATGTAATAATGTATACAAAAATCGCTTTTCTTCATTGTGTATTGTGTATTAACACAATGCTAGGTGTTTGTTAAAAATAATAAAAACAAATTAAACTTACCAACAAAAATCAATGTTTATTAAGAAATTATTAAGAGAATATATTTTTGTACATATGTATATACATATGTATGTACATAAATATTTTCTTAATAATATTAAAATATTGCAATCTTAAACATGAAATAAAATATGTACTACATATATTAGTTTAATTGGCTTAAAATGTTTGGTAATTTTCATTTAGTAATCATGAAATAAAGTATTTAAGTATTTACATATATAATATGTAGTTTAATTTGGGTTAAAATATTTAGTAATTGTCATTTAACGTAAGTCACTTTTTTTTTCATTGCTGCTACATCACGAGTTCGTTTTCACGGAATAATGCCAGTTCCGATATGTCCGTGTATCCATGGATTCGATTTGTCTATCTATCTATACTATTATAAAATTGTTAAATGTCAAATTTTCAAAAATCAAATATATTTAAAAACAAATTACTCAGATCGACTAATTAAGGGCTTCTGAAACCTAATCCGTCGATGTTTGTTTGTTCGGGCTTCACGCAAAAACCAGTGGATAGATTTAATTTAAACTACTACAGTCTTAAAGGTACTATTTCGACTTAAATACTGCGACATGTTTTATCAATAACGGTCCAGAATTGAAGATATAGCTTGATCCCTGTTTTGGTATCCGCCGTTAAGGTACGAGAGCTCAAGTAAAAGTGGTTATTGATTTTTTTTATATAAATCGATGATTGTTTCGGGATTTCCCATATAGCAGAAAACCAACATTAACGCGGGCGGAGCCGCGGGTAAAAGCTAGTATTATATAAAGTTATTTGATGGCGGTTGGCAGTCCGGATAATCGCGAATGCGTTAACTGAGGGCCGGATAATCGAACCTCTACTGTATATAATTATAACACGAGTACATTCAGTGTAGTAAGTATTTAGAAAACCGAAAAAATAAAATAAAAAAAACAACCATCAAAATTTATTCTATAGCCCTCAAAATAGACTCCGTTGCTTAAAACAAAAAGTAAAAAAAGTTAATAAGTAAAAAAAGTTGTGTAAAAAGCTCGTAAGAAAATATGAGGTCATATTTTCTATTTCAGTGAATTTACTTTTATATCTTTGATTCGAAATGCCTTTCTCGAAGTGGTATTAACCTTAGGAAAGAAAGAATGATGATATTTATTTACATTTTATTTCAACACAAATTGTAGAAGATGATTGATTTGTAAGAAATTAAGTAACATATTCCGCACAAATCTCGCACAATAATACAGCACTGCCAACGAATCGAATTTAAAATTAAAACAATATATTTTACGGGCTTCTTTAAATTATACATTTTGTACAATTTATACATAGAGTAGAGTAAGTATGAATTTGTATGATTTTTTAGCGTTATTATATTTTATTACATAATATAATTCATATAAATAATTTGATAGTTGTGGCTTTGAGGGGGCAATAATCTTACATTATAGAAGAATTGGTTTAGAATTATTTTTGAAAGTTTTCACAAACATTATTTTTATAATTTGTAAAGTTGCTTATGCAATTGGGATCCTCAAATCAATTAGCCTCGAATTGAGTCAAGTTGAGAATGCTTATCCCGAGTCAGAAGCCGAGATAAGTTGTGATAACGATTAGGTGACCCGGGTCATTTATTGACAAAACTACGACGTCATTAAACCAAGGTCTCCAATAAAGTAATGGCTCAGACAGACAGTCCTTAGAGTCTGAGAAAGAATTAACAAAATATGGCTTGACACGATATGACGAAGCTTATCGAACGAAACTTGGCGCGACGTGTCTCAGGTTGAGACAGAGGTGTCTCCATCTGAACCGTTGCGAGCTGAGGCGCGATTTCTACTGGATTTTATATAAAATATGAAATGTTATACTTATATATGAAATACATACATACATACATACAC
>WUAW01006178.1:47723-65297 GCA_017165845.1 Thaumetopoea pityocampa | reverse complement strand
ATATCTCCGAAACTGTTTACCACTGCAGTGGAAGACGCGTTTAGGCTCCTGGAATGGCAAGGATTCGGCATTAATATCAATGACGAATACATAACTCACCTTCGATTTGCCGACGACATTGTAGTCGTGGTGAAGTCGCTGGGGGATCTAAGCTCAATGCTTGCTGACCTATACAGGGTCTCCCAACAAGTAGGCTTCAGAATGAACATGGACAAGACAAAGGTCGTGTGTAACGTCTATGTTGCGCCTACTCCAATATCTGTGGGAGGCTCTGTTCTCTCGAAGTTGTTGACGAATATGTCTACCTGGGACAAACAGTCCGAGTAGGTAAGTCCAACTTCAAGAAAGAGGTTAATCGTCGAATCCAACTCGGCTGGGCAGCGTTCGGGAAACTACGGGACGTCTTTTCCTCCACAATACCTCAGTGCTTGAAGACGAAAGTCTTCAACCAGTGTGTGTTACCAGTGATGATTTATGGTACTGAGACGTGGCCGCTAACTATGGGCCTTATAAGGAAGCTCAAAATCGCTCAACGTGTTATGGAGTGAACTATGCTTGGTGTTTCCCTGTGTGATCGAATCAGAAATGAAGAGATCCGTAGACGAACAAGAGTAACTGACATAGCGCAGCGTATGAAGTGGCAATGGGCAGGGCACATAGCGCGAACAACCGATGGCCGTTGGGGAGGCAAGGTGTTGGAGTGGCGGCCACGAACTGGAAAGCGAAGTGTGGGCAGGCCTTACACAAGGTGGACTGGACCTGGTTAGTGTTGCGCGAGGCCGCTGGATGAGGGCGGTACAAGACCGATATTTCTGGAAATCCTTGGGGGAGGCCTATGTTCAGCAGTGGACGTCTTTGGACTGAGATGATGATGATGACTCCTGACTTGTTATGGCAGGGTCTGCTATCCAATTCAATCTGTTCCATACTGTACGATTTTCAACATCCTCCATGGTGAGTCAAATGGCCTATATTTTGACTCACGATATACAGCCAGCGCCTTTTAGAACGGTTCTGAGCTCGTGCACTTGGTACAGCCATATCAAAGCTTCAGCGACCAACGCACTCGCGGCCGGCGCATTACGGGGCCAAACCACCTCGGTCGATCCAATCACATCTATGATCATAAAATTTTCTCTTATAGATCCACTTCATTTTTATTACAAACTAATATCCGAAATGAATGCAAAGATTTAAAATTTTCAGGCGGGCTAAAATTAGTAATTAACAGTTGTAGTACATACACTGTACTCATTATATTTTCTATGATAAGTAGTACAATTCATTGTGCGCAATTTACACTTCCCAGTATTTTTTTGTAACTTGTTATGCTCAATGCACGCCACTGTAACATCAACTTATTATTATTCTTGTATTTAAAATAATTATAAAATTGCATCTAAATTTTTCGAATGTGTACAAGTTGTGCAAATGGTGTTAACTAGAGCTGCGTCTACCATGATTTTTGTCTCGTTGGACAATGTTAGTGAGCGTTACTTACCGTTTAAAATTTGTTCAATCTCCCACACTTGGCAGGTGTCTTGAATCGCAGTAGATTTTGATTGAAAAACAGGACAACACTGCTGCCCATTAACCTGGTACAACCCTTAGATGGCTGATTGGTGAAAACCTGTACGTCGATCCTAACGGATACTTTGAAAGGGGTATTCAAATATTATACGTTATTCAACAGTATAAAGTCATGGTATAGACAACAACAAAAAACTACATTTTACATGTTAATTCACATATAAAATATATTAAAACTTAAATTTTTCGGTATATATTCATTCAGAGTTCACTCTCTGATATTTCGATATTGTTGCAAGCGTCATGATCATACATAACCTGTAGATACTGCGGGTAGGTGATATTACGAGCAGACCGATCGGTCTACTCTCTTATTCGTTTATTACACACGACACCCCTACTATTTACCACATAATCATCTCGAACTCGATTATGAGACAATAATTGAAAGCATCAACTCGCGTGTTTTGTATGATCATCTCTTTGTTAAGACTGAATTCATGCCAGGGCTATTATTCTCAACGTGAAACTATAAATCTCATGACGATATCAAAGGTTTAGTAATATAGAAAGATATACTTATTAGACGGCCATAATATACAGGTATACAATGCTTAACAAGAATGACTGCGCGCCGTAGGTATATTTTTGTGTCTACATCGCGGAATGCGCACGCCCCGATTTTGATTTGTCTAACTATAACATAGCTTATTTCATAACGAGTGACGTTGCTTTGGTGCGTTGTTTAGAAAACATTTTACGTTCACATAATGTTCAACTAATGACGATAGAACCCTGGGAACGGAGCATTTATTGGACAAGTTGATTGTGTGATCTGTTTGGTGTGAATTTGAATCGATAACAATTGTTATCAAAAATTTAGCTCTAGATGGGGAGGATTTTTAGTTATAAAATACTTTTTTTTTAATAATTTTATTTTCTATTATTATTATTCAGGATCAGCTATGAACTAGAGTCGCTGATGTGGTTCAGATGATTGAAAAGCTGAAGTGCCAATGGGCAGGGTATATAGCGCGCAGAACCGATGGACGTTGGCGGTCCTTACGTACTGAAATAGCGACCCCGAACCGGAAAGCGTAGTGGGGGTCGACTTCCGACTTCGTGGACCGATGACCTGGTGAAGTTCGCAGGCAATTGTTGGATGCAGGCGGCTTATGAGCGCTAGACCTATATCCAGCAGTGGACGTCTGTTGGCTGGTATGACGACGACGACGATGATGATGACGACTATCCATATAGGATCTTCAAAATGGGTTGTCAGTTCTAAAAATTAGTTTACTTATCTCCGTGTTCAGACAGAC
Source organism: Thaumetopoea pityocampa (assembly GCA_017165845.1). Classification (NCBI taxonomy): domain Eukaryota; kingdom Metazoa; phylum Arthropoda; class Insecta; order Lepidoptera; family Notodontidae; genus Thaumetopoea; species Thaumetopoea pityocampa. Next base: position 62,445 of record WUAW01006178.1, on the reverse strand, counting down.
ACGTTCAACATTGAGTTGTTATTACTCAATTGACACTACTTGTAGTGGAGTTTATAGGGGATACTGTCAAATGGCAGTCGATTATCAGATCCAACTCAACAGCCATATCTCCTCCAATGGTAGATTAAAGAACCATCACCGTGGACGTATGCTCGCGCACCTCCGCTGCCTGACACGAGGGTCAGAGACGGACCTCAAGCGTCACATAACCCCTGTGTCGTGCCCTCAGCTCATCGGTATGCGTTCAGGCATTTTACATACGTAAAAAAAGGGTCATTAACGCGACCAGACCGCCGTGCACGGCGGAGTTACCTCAGGAGACAAGTCGACGTGAGTGGTTCATCTCGTATTTGGGGATTGTGGTGTCTGACGTCCTCATGACCGAAAGAGAACTCAGGACCAACCAACTGAGCTGTCGAAGGGGTCTTTACACGACCAATTACTAATAGACCTTTTTAGGCGGAATATCCTACATGGGATACTGTTAAAGCCCCATCGTGTTTCTTTTTTGTTTTTGGGATGGACACCAGTATGTTATAGCGACGTGGTTGATTAATAGGATAGAGTACTTATTATTGCACACTATTATAAAAAAATTACAAAAAAAAAATAAGAAATGCAAAGTGTAGATTGGACGATCTTATCGCAGTATCCGATCAAGAGATCACTGTATAAAAGGTTCTCTGGAAGACCAGACAATCTTTATACAGTGCCAATTATATATATTATTTGACAAGATCTTAGACCTCAAGTGACTTGTTTGAATCATATATTCTTGTAAGGACATACATTTTTGACTCTGGGAAAACCAAGTACCCAGTCTTTATTGGGGAAAGACAGGCGTATGTGAGATCGTACTTTACTAAAAATCCCCGCGGCGGCATTCCTCAACACCCCAAAGGGCTCCGAGGTCTCTTGATAGAATGTCATCGGTGCTCCTCTTCAAAGTTGAGACTGTCTCAAGGAGCTTTCCTCAAACTTTCCAATGCTTAGGGCGGCATGGAGCCACTCATGATGAGAAGGAAGCCCGCGTCCTTCTCAGGGTACAACGTACAGCCTGCAGTCATAACAGACTCTGAAGAATATTAATGTACAGATAATTTTATTTTTAATGTTTTTTTTTTTAATTTAATGTCACATTACATTCCGAATTTCCTTTGGTAAAAAAGTTTTTACTGCGATAACGTCCGCTATGATCCGAGGTGCTACGTAATAGTTATTAAAATCGCATCTCGAAATAGATTTGCAATCGTGTGGACATCCGTTGATTTTTTTTATACTTTATACACAGCATGTAATGGTGGACTGAATGTCTTAATGCCCGATGTGATTTAAGACANTCTGCGATAACGTCCGCTATGATCCGAGGTGCTACGTAATAGTTATTAAAATCGCATCTCGAAATAGATTTGCAATCGTGTGGACATCCGTTGATTTTTTTTTATACTTTATACACAGCATGTAATGGTGGACTGAATGTCTTAATGCCCGATGTGATTTAAGACAAATGCCAGTTACTCCGCATGCCCCGCGGTTGGATGCAGCGGTCTAGAGGTCTTGCAGTGTTTAGTGGGTGTAAATCCCACATGACCGTTGTGCCGACCAGAAAGGTTTACGTTAGGCCTTTCTGCACGTGAAAAAAAAGTAAAATACATACATACATACAATCACGCCTTTTTCCCTGGTTATCCGGTGGGGAATCGAACCCCGGTCTCCCGCGTGACCGGGATACTGATCACTATACCACCGAAGAGTTGGGTTAGGCAGAGACCACTTCTTTTAACTTGCTCCGAGCAAAGTGACTATCCGTGGCCCACTTTTCGCCCCCGCAGGAAACGAGGCGTGTCGGGTGGCGAACCACGACACCACCATTTTATGAGGTTCAAAAATGATAACAGTTACTCATTGCGTTCCCACGGTAAAAGGATGAGATAGGAAAGGTTTTTTGAGCAAGGAATATGGAGTTTGGGAAAAGGACTATAGGATATAGGGGATACTATTATCTCGGAAGTAGTAGAGAGAGACAGTAGTAGCTCGGGGGGCCGGGGTCGCTTACCCGTATACTTAAGTCTATTTGCCGGACAGGCTAAAAGGCTAAGTACTCGCTGACTGTAAAATATAGAATGATTTTAAACTAGTTGTTGTGATTATTATACAAACGTTTTCACTATCAGGATTAAGGCCCTTCTTTCTGGACAAATGGGGCGCGCAATTCGCTCAGAAAGAACGGTTACTATCAACTAAGACAGTTCACAGCATGCGTATCTGATGCCAACCCGTATTAGGCCAGCTTATTAAACTGTTACCTAAAGTCTTTTATTCTGAGAGGTGACCTGTGCTTTGCAGTGAGACCGTAGATGGGTTGGTGAAGCTGCGAAATCCGCCAGCTAACTGTCAATCGCCCGTTGATTGATTGTCTGGGCTGTGAGGTGGGTTCAGATGAATCCAAAAAAAATATTAGCAAAAAGCTTCTGATGGGGAAGCTGGAAAATGTTGCTATTCAAGGGAAGTTCATGTACTTGCAGCTTATCTCGTGCTCTTTCGATGAATCTGGACACGTCAATTTATCTTATCTTTGGTTATGTTCTAGCGGAGCAGTTATGTGCGCGCGCGGCTGTCGCTTATTCTAACCAACTTCGTTTTCTTATATGCGTCTTTGTGTATTAAAGAGGGTAGTTTGGAAAAAGAGGAAGAGGATGAGGTTGCGAATTAAAAATTACGCGCGTTCGGTGTCAACAGGGTCCTTAACCTCTTCAGCGACGACTTTTTTGTAGCGAGGAAAAAATGACTTAATTAAATGATCGGAAATAACCATTACCATTTCAGCCAAACAAAAAAAAATACTTCTCTGATAGAGGGATTCTGTAGTGAATAAATTGTTATCATATTTTTGTCCTATTTATTACGGTAACTATAAAAATCTAAACACCTTCATATGTGGCCAAGGGCGTGAAGAAAAGAAAGAAAGGAAGTAGAGAAAAAATAAATATACTAAATGGTTACTCAGCTCAGCCTGATACCAGGCAGTATACTCGATGCTGGTATTCTGGTAGATCCCAAGCCATGCCGCTCAGACATCGAGCATACCACATGTCCTCGTATTTAAATATGTACTGTTATATGTACTTCTAAAATGTATGAATGATGTGTGTAGGTATATCTATATTACTATTATAAAATTGTTAAATCTCAAATTTTCAAAAATCAAATATATTTAAAAAAGGAATACTCAGATCGACTAATTAAGGGTTTCTGAAACCAAATCCGTCGATGTTTGTTTATTTGTTTGTTTGTTCGGGCTTCACGCAAAAACTAGCGGGTAGATTTTCTTTAAACTGTTAGTCTTAAAAGTACTATTCCGACTTAAATAATGCGCCATGTTTAATCAAAATCGGTCCAGTAGAATTGAAGATACAGCTTGATACCTGTTTCAGTAGCCGCCGTTAAGGAACGACAGGTCAAGTAAAAGCGTTTTTTTGGCTTTTTATATAAATCCTTGATTGTGTCGGGATTTCTCATGTAGCAGAACATCGACATTTACGCGGGCGGAGCCGCGGGCAAATGATAGTATTTTATAAAAGCGAAGTGGCGGAGGCGTCTTACGTTAGGTAATCGATAAGACTATCTAAAATATTTAGTTTTTAGTCAAATATGTAGTTTTTAGTTTCTTAAGGGATCACTTGTGGTCTACCACTCGCTCCAAAAATAACTGTCAAGCATAAGTATGTTTAATATAATAATTAATTATTATAATATATGGTATATTTAATAACGCGTGTTTTCGGCTAGGTGACTGAGCGTCTGAACGTAGACGTTCGCCGCGGTCTATCATGGCGCGAGGCCAACGACCGCATGAACTTCGTGGGGCCCAACGAGTTCCAAGTTAAGGAGGAGGACCCGCTCTGGAAGAAATACATCGAGCAGTTCCAGAACCCACTCATACTCTTATTACTTGGTGAGTTGTTTTATTAGTTAACCTCTAAGAAGACCTGCCCCCCTAGCCAAGTTGACAGTCGGCAATCGTTATCGCTAATAGAAACGAAAAAATGTATTGGAATGATACTTCTAATCGCCAAGTCACATGTGACTTATCGAATAGAAGTGTCATTTCAATGCATTTTTTTTGTTTCTATTAGCGATAACGATTGTCGAATGTCAACTTGGCTAGGGGGGCTGTAACGGTAACCACTTATTGTTGTCACAAGAAGAGGTCTTAACCTACCTATTCCCATGCTACATGGATGGTGTCCATGACGGCTTTTCCTCATCCAAAGAATAAAGCACGACTGATTGGTTCAGTGGCAATGACCCTACTTTCTGTGCAAATTGGTCCTGGGTTCGAATCCTGGTAGGGACAAACTTTGTGTGATAAGCAAGAATATTTGTACCTGAGACATGCAGACTCCACTGCTGGACACAGACCCCCTCTAAAGATCGCCACATTGAGCGGATATGAGCCGCCTGCATCTATCGATTGCCCGCGGTATTCACCGACTGCTCCGTGACCTTCACCAGGTCATCGGTCCACCTAGTCGGGGGTCTACCCGCATTACGCTTTCGGATGTTTATATAATTAGTATTTATTTGTATATCTTTGTCCATTACCCAAGACAGGTAGTTGAAATTTGGGGCTAGATCAATGTGTATAAAAAAAACCGCGTCCAAAATATTATTGTATCCACAGGATAAGAAGGCAGATTTTTAATGACTCGTTCCAAAGTCTAAAATAGTAATTGTGAGGTTTTTGATCTCATGTACTTACTAATATTTTACTAAAGCATCTACCAGCAGCAAATTAATTACTAAATATTGGTAGGGAATAATAATATCATAAAATATTTTACAGCGATGATGGCCAAGATCATAGAGAATGATCACAGACGCAAAATATCACCACTTCGAAATACCACAGATAATTAATACTTTTATTTTTATTATTAATTAAATATACATATCTTTAATGACCTCAAAAAAAGAACTTACATAAAAAAGCATGACAGATTGATATGTTTTTTTTGGGCTGTCTCGGGTTCAAATACCGGTTGGGGAAAACTTTAAGCATGTAAGGTTTGTACCCGAGTCGTGGATGCTTGTCTATTATATGTACATATTAACATTTATCTATATTGTTGTCTATCAAATATACAGGAGGTGTTAATTACTGTCTAGATTACTGTGCGTAAAAGTGTCCAGAAAATCATCGTCGTTATAGACATTACAGGCATCCATTGCTGGACATAGGTCTTCTCTAAAGATCGCCATACTGAAGGTTATGAGCGCCTACATCCACCGATTGTCCATGGACTTAATCGGGTTATCGATCCTCTTAGACAGAGTCAACCCACACTACGCTTTCCATTTCAGGGATGCCACTATTACTTTAGAACCTCAATGCCAATTGAGACAATCTTTTGCACTTTATCGGTGAATCCAGTTTTCTTGCATTCCTCCGTGGTGGATTTTGTCTCACGGGGAATCTGAATAATAACTATTTTCTTTGCTTGCTGGGTGACCTTGAGCTTCCTTATTAGGGCTTGAATCCGCAGGTTATCAGTCATCACTAATAGGTCATAGGTCCACGTCTCCCCAGTCCTCAAAAGACATCATTATCACCATGATGCCCACTACTGAAGGCATGCCTCCTCTAATGATTGACACACCGACCGCTTATGAGCAGTCTGCATCTAATGTTTGCCCACGACCTTAATTAGGTCTATCTAGTTGGGGGTCCACACAATTTCCGGTTCGAGATCGTTACTCCTACACTTTAAGACCCCAACGTCTTCCGGTCTGCAGACATGTGCCCAGCCCACTGCTACTTTAGCCTTATAATCCTTCTAGCTATATCGGTAACTCTGGATTTCTTCGCTACGGATTTTATTTCTGAGGAAAACTCCGAGCATACCTCTTTTCATTATAGTTTGGGTGATCTTGAGCTTTCTTATGAAACCCATAACGAATCCGTATGTCATCTCTGGCAACATACACTGGTTAAATACCAGTAGCCTTCACTAGTTGCGATATTTTTGACGAGATATCACGCAGTTTCCCGAAAGCCCCCCAGCCGGGTTGGGTTCGGCGACTTACCATTTTCTGGAAGTTGGGCTTACCCAGCTGGACGACGTGACGTAAATATAAAATATATATATATATATATACACGTATGTAATTATTATAGATCAGAATGTCACATCTAGGTCACTTGAATTGTATCAGAAATTATTACTACATGACTGTGTCTCGAACGAGATTGTCGCAACAGGTACCGCGCGTGCGTACTAGAGATCTGCATATTGATTGCCTCGCTAACTAAAGCCACTTCGAACGGTGGCTATGAATATTACATTTGATCCATTAATATTAACAGACAACAGTTTCAATTCAAGTATATATTTATCTATATGCTGTGTGGCGCCGTACTACACCTCTTCTCGTGGGCGCTGTGAAAACCAGCCAGGGGATGCGCCAGGGTAACGGGTAGCAGCGTTATCCTGTTTGTTATTCAATCGAAATTTACTGAAATCTTTAAGACGCTTGCCATTTGAGGAGATTACGGCAAATTCCTACTTTTTAAGGAGGAGGTTCATCTCCAATAATGATGATGATTATTATTATTATCTATATTAATGTTATCTATATTAATATTATCTATATTAATATTATCTATATTAATTTAGACTCGTCTAAGCTGTTATCTACCAAACAACTTCTGGCTGATGCACAGGTAATTTTAGATATTTAGACATAAAATTTAAATTATTTCTCTCGAAGAGAAAAGGCGCTTAGTAAAAACAAAAATAAGGTACAAACAAAAGAATTTAGTGAAACAAATGAAACTTTAGATTATGCAGGCAACTACACCCCCACATTTTGATGCCCAGACAACTTGGTCTATATTCTGGTTCTCACAATTTTTAATGCTGCCAACTTTTTTGGGATAGGAACCTGTCCTTTTTTGAGGGGACATAATTTTTTTTTTCTTTTATAGTGTATCGCAAGATAAGGCCTTTCTAATCAAAGTATATATCTTAATTTAAAATATTACATCTATATATAGATGATAACTCCACAAAAATAGATGATAATTGCTATCATATTTAAATAATAAGACGTCTGGGCTGTGGTGGCAGTTTTTCTCCTGAGGCTTTGGTAACGAAGCGGTTAAATTCTGAGTGTTAAAAGGGACACTTGATCCAAATTAACGTGACCAAATGAGCAACTTTCAATAAATCAATGCATAGTACATTTATATGACGAAAGTGGTCTCTCGGAATTGTAGCATGAGGAAATATCTAGTTTTTGCTGACTCATGATTTACTAGTGCGAATTAATTTTATACTGAATAATATATCAAACGTTTTCTGTAGAAGGGTAAATAAATTAGTCATAATGGTACCGGGATACTGGCAATATTAATGCACGTAAAATGGATTCATAACAGTGTTAAGGAAGTCTACAGGGACTGCGCATGTAGCGGGAAGCGGTCAGCCAGGGATGAATTGCGCCAGCATCTAGTTCAACGTTGATCAAATATACATACATACACTCACGCCGATATCCCAAAAGGGTAGGCAGAGACCATAGTACATATACATACATACATACAGTCACGCCTCTTTCCCATTGGGATAGGCAGAGACCACTTCTTTCCACCTGCTACGATCGTTCAATGTAGCAAAGTGGCTATCCGCAGCCCACATTTCGCCCCCGCGGGCAACGAGACGTGTCGGGTGACGGCCCACGACGCCGCTATTTTATAAGGTTCAAAAGTGTTAAAGTTCCTCGTTGCGTTCCCACGGCTTAGTGGAGAGGAAAGGAAAGGGGATGAGGTAGGAAAGGTGTATTGACCGAGGAATATGGAATTTAGGAAAAGGGTTATAGGATATAGGATACTACTATCTCGGAAGGAGTAAGAAGAGACAGTAGTAGCTCGGAGGGCCGGGGTCGCTTACCCGTATACTGAAGTCTGTTCGTCGGACAGGCTAAAAGACCTAAGTACCTCCTGATTAAATATTTGATCAAATATCTACTAAAATATCGTCATCATCAGCCTGCGGTAGTCTATCTCTGGATTGCCACCGTAAAAAAGAATAAAATTGCCATAAGGCCTATTTGATATCACAGTACGTTTTGATTGAATAACAAGATAACCCCGCTACCCATTATCCTGGTGCATCGTTTAGCTGGTTCTCACTGTATCCACAGTACGAAAGGAAGTGACGCTTTGGTGTATGGTATCGGGACAATAAGTCCCGATACCATACACCAAATATTAAAAAAATATATATACGACCGTCAAACCAACAACTAGCTTCAAAAAGGTCAAGCTCGTAACACCATTGATTGATAAAAGTGTATGAAAATATGTGTGAATGCGGATGAGGCCAGAGAGGTGTGTCAGGATCGTTGTATGTGGCGAACTGTGGTCTATTGGATACCAGCGTGATTTTTTTTTTTTAGTAAATGTTACTTTGTTTAGACATAGCTTACTTTTTACTGGAGTTTTCTGGCAACACTGGTCCGGTCGCTTAAAAACTGCGTCCGCGCATCCAGCGCACACCCATTCATCAATTGTTGTTTAATCTAAATATTATGAAAATAAACCGGTCAATGCTAATGGAAGATTGCATTTTCAGTCAACGTCTGATTAATCATCATATTCACCAACAACAGCTATTTTAATACAAAATGCAGATATTGAACTCCTTTGCACAACTGTCCGAAAGCTAAAAAAAACTCAGTAATATATTTTATCCGTGGGCGAGTTTTGGCGGCAACTCGAGTGACATGGAAGTTTTATTTTACTGTTTTATATTAGTTTATTGTGGTGATTGATATGTAAATTTGTTGTTGTTTTGTGTATCAATAATCGGGACTAATTTTGAAATATGGAATAAAACTGTGACTAAAATTGCAGTCTTCGTTTTTTTTTCATAGCAATAAGCCTGCGGGAATTCGCCTAGTCAACGTGATAATCAGTGGAAAGACGTCAAAACTCACAAGAAACAAATGAGATACACAAGCATTTTTAGTGAATATTATATAATTATGTCCAATAAGTTTTTATGGGCTATCTCTTTGCAATCCTTTTAAAAGGGAAAAATTAAAATAATCTCTCTGTGGTCTTTTGTTTTTGGTCTTTATAATTTGATTTTTCCAGCTATCTAATTCTTTAATCTATCTTATAATCATTCTATTGCTATTCGTGGAAACTTCTAATTGGCCATCAATTAATGTGATGAATACTTTCTTCTGTAAAGGGTTGTATAAGTTTCTCAGAAAAGTAAATAAATTATCCTGCTCCATACTCACGGGTTGCTAGTGAGTTTATATAAGTCTGCATTGAGCTAACATTCGCGCTCGAAGCAGATCGAATTCCTTCAATAAACAAATTAAACCACGAGTTTATGGTATATTTAACTTCAGAGAGCGGTTTATTTTTGTACTGCTCACATTCTGTTTGGTTATACATGTTCATTCGGACTGAACCACTTCACTGCACAACCAGTTGTGATTTCCTAAAATATACTAAGAGTATTTTTTTTTGCGCATATCAGATGTCAAAATCTTGTATGGAAAATTTTCATTTCAGTGGTCTAGTAAGATAAACTTGGCAGTATGGCTTTGTTCCTTCGCCTGTCCATATGGACGAAAGAAACTACTATTAGTAAGATACTCTATGCCAGCGATGTGCGAATGTTTTCAACAGTCGACATCTCGGACCAAATAATTGGTCCTAGGTCGACATATTAAAGTAGTGCCATATTATTAGGCCATATTTGACATCTGCCAGTTTATATATTTAGAAAGGTTTATTGGTCAAAGTAAATCGTAAAATTATCTTTTTATTAAAATAATATTTGCCCGCGGCTCCGCCCGCGTGAATGTCTGTTTCCGCTACATGGGAAATCCCGACACAATCATAGATTTTTATAAAACCCGTCGACCTCTTTTACTTGACCCCTCGTACCTTACGACTCGTACCTTAACGGCGGCTACTATAAAAAAAAACTGCTATAAATACTATAAGGGATCAAGCTGTATCTTCAATTCTACTGGACCGATTTTGATGAAACATTCATCATACAACAGTATTTAAGTCGGAATAGTACCTTTAAGACTGTAATAGTTCAACCAAAATCTACCGGCTGGTTTTTGCGTGAAGCCCGAACAAACTAACAAACAAATCTCGACGGATTTAGTTTCAAAATCGATCTGAGTAGTTTGTTTTAAATATCTTTGATTTTTGAAAATTTGAAATTTAACAATTTTATAATAGTATAATATAGACGCGCATCGCATCTACCTCTTGAATTTATACCTGCCTATTAAACTAACGAAATTGGCTTTACGTAGTAGAGCTTGATTTCTCCCCCCTCTGAACAGGGGAAGTCCGTGCCTCTGTAGTGGGGACGAATACGGACTGGGGGATGGATGGTGAGCTTGATTTGAACAAGTTCGATGGAGTAATTATAATAACAATTTTGTTATTGTTTCACACATAATGATTTATCCAACGAACACAGAATAGGTATTTTGTGTTCGTTGGATTTAGCCTCAAACTACGATTCTCTGTCATGGGTACAAGACAATGATATATGTACATACATATATAGGTAAATACTAATACATACATATGTATGTTGATAAATATGCCCATGATTCGGATACAAATATTTGCGCTCATCACACAAAGTTTGCATCTAGCGGGATTCGAACCTGTCATTACCAATGAACCAATCGGTCGTTGACCTCATTGAAACAGGCACAACTACTTTTGCTTTAAGCTACTGTCAAATCACACGTCTCGTTGCCCGCGGGGGCGAAATGTGGGCTGCGGATAGCCACATTGCTACATTAAACGATCGTAACAGGTGGAAAAAAGTGGTCTCTGCCTACCCCAATGGGAAAGAAGCGTAACTGTATGTATGTATATAGTATGTACTATGGTCTCTGCCTACCCTTATGGGATATCGGCGTGAGTGTGGTGTCGCGGTCTCAAGTACTAGAGACACACTAACAGTTACGTCAAGAGTAATACATAATGCATTATGATCGCAAGAGTAGGTATATCAGCTAGTCTCGCATGTCCTATGAGCACGATCACCATCATCATCAGCTCGTGGAATTCCACTGTTGGACATGGGCCACCTCATTAAAATGAAGGGGGTTGCCATAATCTACACGTTTGACAGGCACCTTGGAGATTGCAGTAGGTTTTGACTGAATAACAGGATTACTGATAACGCTGCTGCCCATTATCCTGACAGGTACATCCCTTAGCTGGTGCTCACAGCATCCACATCATCATCTATGAGTGCAATAGCCGCTTACAGTCTGTTTGGATGCGTCTCCTTGCTTTATTCAGGACTTAAAGGGGCTTAGAACAATTCATTATCACCTTTGTTTGGATTTAAGTCTATGCCATCTACATTCGAATTAAACGTCATCATCTACAATACAATTATGGTTATTTTATATTTATTTATTTAACGTAACAAAAACGGGGTTTGGTCATTTAGAATGCATAAGTGAGATGACGAATGACGAATCAAATATACCGGACAGATGTAAGTGGAAATATTGGACGAGGGCGCCCAGGAAAAACCTACATTGATCAAATCAAATACTTGTTTCATAAAAGTCAAGTTCGTAGCACCCTTAATCGACGAAGTATATGATAAGATGTATGGATATAGATGGGGCGAGAGAGGTGTATGTGGCAAACTGTAGTCTCTGTCTATCCTTATGGGATACAGGCGTGAATATATGTATGTATGTACATATGTACTTTCAAGTCGAATAAATAAACTAAGCATCAGTACGGTTTAATAAAAAATCTTTTAGATATAGCATGTTATTGGTCGTCGATTGTAGGTACATATCGACGCTAGAAAGCATAAATGTAGTAACCCATAAATCCAAAATTGTTCACCAGAGCATACCATTCGACGTAGTTTATTTTACTGGTTCCAATGAAACCTCTGTACTTTTAATACATAAAAGAAAAAAAAACACTAATGTGTCACTTACTACGTTTTTGCTTTCCAGCGTCGATATGTATGTAGCTTGCGTGAAGTTAATTTATTGCGTGCCTGGCATGCTGGACTGGTTATGAAATGGAACTTATCAGCTGAGTGCATACACACCGTGCACGAAGCCATAATTGTTCACATGTGATGAATAACAATGGTGCTAATTCTGCTGTAACAGAACTTAACTATAGGGACTATAGTCCCCCTATCTTTTTCTAATGTATTTTTCTAACGAGATAGCAAACATTTATAGAGAGTGCCGACCTACATTTCTGTTAAACGGTTCAAGAGTGTTGCGTTTTTGTCTATCTTTAGTGGGTATATTCCGAGGTCGCGTCTAAATCTTTTTTAATTTTGATGTTTCTAAACGAAACTGACAGCACCAAAATTGTAGCTATGTCGTTTTGACATAAGAAAAAGATAGGGAGAGACTAAATTAAGTTCTGTTACCGCAGAATTACCATCAATGAGTTTCTGATGTCTAAAGACGTGGTGTAGTTTGCCTTTTGATTCTTATGATATGACTAGATTTTGTCCTTACTAGATTGTAATAGATACACTAAATGTGTATGTCTGTTTTCGCGATAAATGAAAAATTCCAAAATAATTATAGACTTACAACCATTATTATTTCATAAAAAAAAACCATTATTACTCGAACCTTCGTACCATAATGGCGGTTAATGAATCGAAGATCGGGCTGTAACTTCAGTTCTATTTAATCAGTGTTGATCATCGTGCTGTAGAATTTAAGTTGGGATAGTACTTTTAAGACTAATAGTGTCACCTAAATCTACCCCCTCCCCCCTCGGTTTTTGCGTGAAACTCGAACAAACAGACTAGAAGAAAACAACACATGGTTTTGGTTTTAGCCGTTAATTAGTCGCTTTGAGGTAGATTTTTGAAACATCTTCAGTGTGCAGATGTTTTACAATTTTATGGTCTCGGGTTCGATATCCGGTTAGCACGCTAACATTACCATAGCTTTTCCGTATTTCGGAACACACGTAAAATATTAGGTGCCGATTGGTATTACAGCAACACTGATCGTTGACAGGAATTTTAAGGGCTTACGGGGTTGCCGTTAGATGACAATCGGCCATCTTAAACGGCCCTACAGTCGCATCGTCTCCAAAAAACAAACAGCATAACCTTACACAAAAAGTCGGGATAGTGAGAGGAGAAACGAGAGAAAGAGAGAGGTGTGTTTGTGAGAGAGAGAGAGAGTGTGTTACGGGTTATCTTTTAAAAATTAAACCAATTCTGATCATCATATCAGCCGTAACACACCAAGTGGCCGTGCAATGCCTGCATCCACCGTGTGAAAAAAATGTGTCCACAATACACATATACACGTATGTACATTGTACCTGCATAGTGTGTCGTGCGAGACGGCCATATTTCTGAGTAAGTGAACTTTGATACATGGACCGATGGAGTTGAAACGAGTTCTTTTTTTGCGTAGTCGCAGTTTCTCTACGTGTTCTGTTACATTGCAGGATACACAAATGACATATATCGAGGTGTCGGATTTAAATAACTGATCTATCACGGGTTCTGTAATAAAAAATAATTTGTAAGTTTTCGAACTGCCGAATTTTGATTTAGAAAGATATAAAAGAAAATATGTTTATTTAGGACAAACACAATAAATAAAGTTTACAAAATAAGAAAGCATATAAAATATACAAAAGAAAAAGAACGCAAATATACAAAGTGAATAGGTTTACAATCGCAATAGTTATCCTATTAGTGTCCGAGAACGCCCCATCTTAGCTTGCTGTTGCAACGGTGGATTTACGGCTGAATTTAACTTTTTTCTGCCTGGCGTTGTTGCTAGAGTTCACCTTTCAGCTCAGTCTTCAGTATCCTGATTGGTATATTTATAAGCTTCCATAACTTGATGAAAGACAACCAACCAGCGCTACAAGGCGGCCATATATAAAATATATGAACATCTAAAATATGCCCACAGTTAAAGCTGTAGCCATAAGAACTGGGGAAAGATATAGGAAGAGTTCAAAAATACGAACAGAGGACCTGGCAGGATTTCTATTTGTGCCATATGTTACATCTTAAAAGGCGCCAAATATTGAATTCGGATCAGAGAAAATTAAAATGGTAACATTACTACAAGAGGTGATAATCATTAGATCGCCACTCCAAACTAATGCAGGAAAAGGAAAAAAATATTTTATTGCCGATGAAAATAATCCACACAACACATTTGTCTCATATGAACGAAATCGTGGAACATCTAATGATATGAATAATTAATAGTGATGCTGATATTGAAGACATTAATCACGTGGGGATTTTAGTATCTATAGGTGGAACTGTGCCAAGAGCGGTAGTACCGGAAAAGGGAAGATCTTCCGACCAGACAGGTGTTATGTCAGGCGGGACCTACCACCACCCCGACGGTTGATGTGGAGACGGTGCATACGTATGTATGCTAAATCGCAATCAAACTTCATCAGCGTGATGAGTTGAGGATACGTGATGTGGAACTATATAACGAAGTAGTTTGAACATAAACGAATGATATAAAACCGTTTAGTTTTAGAAGCTGCGTGTTAAAAATACCGCCGTTACAATCATATTAATAGGTAGCAATGTTTTAATAATACACGACAAATCTCTCTCGTGTTCTGTGTGTGTGGCACAAACGCAGTCACGTACCTACC
>WUAW01006167.1:501-15272 GCA_017165845.1 Thaumetopoea pityocampa | reverse complement strand
TTATTATTGAACAATTTTGATAAAATATGCTGCTGTATTTAAGTTGTAATAGTGCTTTTGAAACTGAAAGAGTATTGAATAAAATATAATGGCTGGTTTTTGCGCGAAGCTCGAATAAACGAACAAACAGACACGAAGAGATCAAAAGATGGTTTCAGTTTCACAAGCCCTTAGTCAATCTGAGTTACACTTTATGAAATATCTTTTACATACAGTGAATGACGTTTTACAATTTTCTAAGTATAGATAGATTCAAGAATTTGTAACGATAACTTTGTATCTATTGTGGATAACATAAATAAATAAATAACAACAGACCATAACTTGAGTCGACATTAAAATTATCCCCAACTAAATCAGGTGAAGAAAGTTCAATAATCTGCTCACATCTTCTCACTAGATTCAGCACAGACTACCAGTACAACCTGATCAGATCAATCTTCACATTTAGTCCGGAATACGTGCAGATCGAGTCGCCGTACCAGATTCAGAACCCCAAAAAACTGTTCGTGCCACTCAAGTATAAGCCCAAGAAGGAGAAATCCCCAAAGAAGGACATGAAACCTAAAGGGAAGAAGAAAGATGTTGATACGGAGGAATACTTGGCTCTAATGGAGGTACTGATTATTATAATTGGAAATATTTCTCTGGGGTATAATAGGTATTAAATGTCACTTCATAGATTTCGATGGATGTCTCGAGAATCTGCTGACAGATTGGCAACTCAAGCACCTAACTCGGAATTTAATAAGCTTTAAATTTTAATTTCAGTATATATATATTTAAGTTTTCAAGTGCTTCTGCCCTAACCGGCGAAACGCTTCCACGACAGTCGCTCCCGCGACTGTCCGCGACGGTCCAGGCCGAGGCCCGGACTCACCCGGGATTCCCTCGCGCTAGTCGCCCCTTCTTGTCTTTTGGCAATGGCTGGAGCGCTCTCCGCGCTCGCCATCCCGCCCGGTGAAGCTGTAAAAGCCGTCAAGGCTAACAGCAATCTCATGCAGAAAAAAAGTTTTCAAGTATTTAAATTGTCTTTTCAGTAAATATATTTAAGTTTTCAAATATTTAAATTGTTTTTCAGTATATATATTTAAGTTTTCAGTATGTATATTTATATTTATAACTTTTAATTGGCTGTATGAAGCTAGCATAATAATAGAGTCACTATATCTCTTTCCTTGGCTGCTGTGAGAACCAGCTGAGGATTGTACCAAGATAACGAACAAGCAGGTGCGTGATCCTGTAATTCAACCAAATAAATTAGTTAATATTAAATCTGCAAGACGCCTACCAAACATGACGATTAAAATCCCTCCTTTTAACGAAAGCCCATGTATAGCAGTGGACTTCCAAGGTCTCATGATGATGATGATGAAATCCCCTTTAATTTTCATCTAGCAGCAGTCTCAAACTGGATGATAATGATGAAAATATGCAATAAGAGTTTTGACACTATCTTTACGATTGGCAACCATCTTACTGATCGTAGTGGCTAGATATTCTTCGCAGGATAATGTTAGGTAAAGTGGATATGGAGATTGGAAGAAATCAGTATTCGTGGTAGTCTTGCTTTCTACTAAACTAGCACTGTACTGAGTGTTAGCAAATTCATTACACTATAGTTATAATTATCTTCTTAATCGTTTCTTGAACTAATTTTCTACTGAATTGGGATTAGGTGCGATAAACAAGCGCTTACATATACTTAGGTGTCAATTCTGCTATAACACAACATATATATTATCTAAGTTCTCCTGTCTTTTTCTAATGCCAAATGCAAAAAAGAAAAAGCAATAATTCTGGCGCTGTCAGTTTCGTTTAGACACGTCAAAATTAAGTTCTACATACAAATTTAGACGTGAGCTCGGAACATGCAGACTGAATATAGACAAAAACGCAGTTTTAACAGAAATTTAGGTTGGTACTCGCTAAAAATGTTTGCTGTCTCGTTTTGGTTTGGCATTATAAACAGAGAGGAGAGATGAAATTTATTTGTAGTAAATCAGAATTGATACCATAAGGTCCCAAAATTAAAGATCTATTTATTTGTTTATTCTTTTTCTTTACCTACTTGTGTAAATATATTTGTAAATAAAGAAAAAAGATGTACAGTGGCAAGCTTAACTTAGAAATTGAGATTTAAATTTTAAAACGATCGTAACACTTGTTGCTCTAGGAATATTCGAGCCTCGAAAGAACTAGGCGTCCAGGGCCGTAAAACCGATTATAAAAATAATAGAATTTTTCATTTGGAGGCGAAAGTAATCTTTGTGTATTCAACGATAGTGTGACTTAATAATGCTTCCAATTTTCCAGTTAAAGGCTAAAGAGGAAAAAGAACTAGAAGAATTAGAAGACCGTGACCGGGAGGCGTGGCATCGTCGCACGCATATCCTGCCTCTCGTCTTCGCGACAGACGACGAGTTCTATAACAAGTACTGGCCTCCACCACCGCCTGAACCGGTGCCCGAACCAGAGCTAGAGGTCAAGGTCAAGGGCAAAAAGGCGAAGAAGTGAACAAGAGAGTAGTGACTCACTGATAAGTCGATAATAAATATGACCCTACCAATTCACGTTCTTTATATTATCCCACTTTACAAAAATCTTTTTTGACAATTTTGCTACAGATCACGCGCTAATGTGTGATGTGGCGTCAATGTTAAGAAGCTAATGCGCATGGTATGGGGCAGGATCCTCAAACTGGGTTCCGTAGAATAGTCATCAGGGTTCCGCCAAAATTATTTATTATTAGCTATTAAATAATACCACGGTTACAAATATTATTTTGACATAGCGCAAAATATGTGATGAGAAGGACTCATTACTTCTATGTAAGTAGGTTGGTAGTTAGCAGGCATTCAGCCCGGACTATGTATGGCCCAGCAGCGCACGTAGCCGGAGACACATAAAAATTAAAACTTTAAGCTAAGAATAATGTGCTTCAATTATATTACACATTTCTTAAAGAAAAATGTTCTTATATAAATTTCAGTGTTGATTTGTAATCATTTGATATGGAGTTCCATAAAATAAAAGGTATTTTGTTGGCGTTCCGTTATCTTTAAAGTTTAGGAACCCCTGGTATGGGGAATTATCTCAGTAGTCAGTCACGCGTTTACGCGGGAAAATTTGTTATAATAAGTAAATGATCTTCCGGAAGTGTGTTAACGCAGGGAAAAGAGGAGGAAGTCCATGAACCGTGGGGGTGACTTGCGGGGTAGGTCAGAATCATACTAGCTACAAGGAAGGGGTCTTTGTGGACACATTAGAAAGAGCCTCCAGGATTACATTAAAACTCCTCCAATGCTCCTCAGTGCCCCGTTCTTTCGAGCTTTGCTCCGCGTACGGGTCTCTAGACATTCAGGTTGATAAGCTTTTGCGTTGCTTCGCCACTTTTTTAAATTCATATTTTATAACTCTTCCATATGTTATATCAACACTTCTATGGACTATTTTTTTTAATTTAATACTACCTTTTGCCCGCGTGAATGTTGATTTTTCGCAACATGGGAAATCTCGACACAATCATACATTTATATAAAAAGCCTAAGAACCACTTTTACTTAAGCTCTTGTACCTTAACGGCGGTTACTAAATAAGGGATTAAAACATGGATCAATCTTCAATTCTATTGGACCGATTTTGATGAAACATACCGCAGTATTTAAGTCGGAATAGTACCTTTAAGAATGTAATAGTTTGACTAAAATCAACCTACTGGGTTTTGCGTGAAGCTCGATCAAATAAACAAACATCGACGGATTTGGTTTCGGAAGCCGTTAATTGGTCGATTTGAGTAGTTTAGATATGAGAAAAAAAATTGTGTCATATATCCTGTGGCACAATACTGCAAATTGATAGATTTCATCCATTTTTAATTATAGTAGAAAATTACATTGGATAGTAGTACCTATTGCCAGAATAGAGGCCCGTGGCGAGAGTGCGCTGCGTCCAGGGCGCCCCCACAGAGGAGGGGAGACAGTTTTTTATGAACGTCTATATTCTATCATAACATTGATAATCAAAGGTTCTGATTAAAATAAAACCTCCTATATGCAGTAAAACAAGTTAAATACAAAATGAACCTCTTCACGCCCTCGGCCATATATGTGGTCGTTTAGTTTTTTATAATTACAGTTATTGTCAATAATAAATATAACAAAAATTCGATAACAATATATTCGCTACAGAAACCCTCAATCAGAAAAATGAAATGTTTTGGTTTGGCTGCACTGGTAATGGTTATTTCCGATCATTTAAGTCATTTTTTTCTTGCCAATAAAAATCTACCCTGAAGAGATTAAAGCAACTTCAAGTTCTTATCCTTAGGAAGACAATTTTTATTTTACTTTAAAAAAACCCATTACAGCACATTTTTAATTTGACGATCGTGCTTAGAAAAACACACTATTTTTTTCAATTGTTTATAACTGCCACATGAAACTGAATGTAAATTATATTTTTGTAAGTGAAAATTATCACATTTGGCCAATTTTTCATAAAAAAACTTGACGGCTATAACCGTCATTTGCTCATCACGTCATTTTTCTCTCCCCGGAGCAAATGACACTTTTCAACACAAAAAAAAACAGAAAATGCAAAAAAAACAGACAATTTTCAGCTAACTAAAACTAAAATATGCGAAACGTTCGACATGTATGACTGTGTAGCCGTCATGTTTCTGGACTTGTTCCCAAAATGATAAAGCATGAAGAATCGTACAAAAAACACAATTGATATGTTATTTGAACTTTTTTTTGGATGTCATTATCATCATCCCCAGTCCATATCGTCCCCACTACAGGGGCACGGACCTCCCCTGATCGGGAAGGGGATTAGGCCGTAGTCCACCGCGCTGGCCTAGTGCGGGTTGGTAGACTACACACACCCGTGCGGGCGTGCAGGTTTCTTCACAAACTTTTCCGTTAAGTGCATTAGTGTCTACAACGTAGATNCATATCGTCCCCACTACAGGGGCACGGACCTCCCCTGATCGGGAAGGGGATTAGGCCGTAGTCCACCGCGCCGGCCTAGTGCGGGTTGGTAGACTTCACACACCCATGCGGGCGTGCAGGTTTCTTCACAAACTTCTCCGTTAAGTGCATTGGTGTCTACAACGTAGACCGTACATGAATTACAAATATTTAAATCAGTGGTACGGAACCGGGTTCGAACCCACGACCCTTCGATCGTAAGACGTGTCTAAAACCACTACACCACCAATGCACAATTTTTTAGATGTATTTAACTGAATAATTTAACAAATATATGCATCAGTACACTTCGTACTAATGCTGTTCCATTTTTTCTTAATTAAAATATTCATGACAGCTATAGCCGTCATTTGCGGCAATGGGTTAAAATTTTCCTAGATGCAGACAGAAGATCTCAGAAGGCCACAGACTATATGGTAAATAAAAATGCATTACAGATTACAATTCATTTTATTCCTTATTAATATACATTAACGACAATTGGTATATATTATATTCAATGTACAAGAATAGTTTTTCATACAATCAATTTTAATTAATACATTATTTTACATTATTCGAATTGTGTATGATGATACGCCAGATACATAATCCTATCATCAGATATTAATTATCTATCTAAGCTATACATACACTTACAATTAGCAAAAATATAGACAGCGAACAACTTCATAATGAATTAGGTTTTCAAACGGATATAGTGTTATATTTTATGAAGTGGAATATTACAATACGATCCGAGTCAAAGGTTTCAAATATTTCTCGCCTCCATACCTATTCGTTACCACTTCAAGTGCGCGATCTTGTAACGGTTTCGATATTCATAATGACGGAATGTCATTACATTCAATTATGAACCTTAACAATGTGATTTAAAGTTGATTTTTAATTGCTGGAATGACATTCACAGATGTTTAGTCTAACTCATTAAAGTTGGGTTTGCCTGATTCTTATTGTACTGTAATTGGATATGAAATCCGTGGATTTCAACATTGGATTATATATTAAGTTACGTCTTGGACAAATTTCCCTTTTGAGCATTAGAATGTTGTCCAAGCGTATAAATGCCGAAAGTCAGTCTAAACTCTCCCACAGTTTTGTAACTTATTGAGGAAAATTCCTTACACACTGTGTATCTTAATAATTCTATACTGACATCATACAGTGTTATTTCTTTTTCAAAAATGAACCGATAGTGGTCGGAATCTACGGGAAATCCTGCCATTTTATTTTCTTTCTAGGATGCAAGATCAAGAGAAGGTAGTATAGGGTGCAAGGTGTTGTTTGGGCAACACTAATATGAATTCATTTATTTATGATCCGCACAACAGATCACAGTCAAAATCATCATTTCAAATTCTTAAAAGATTCCAGACTATGAGCCACAAAGTTGCACACACGTAGAGACAAGCATAAGACAAGTGGTTACTAATACTACTTATCCAACGGATATAAACATCATCACTATCTACCGTATAGGGGGCAGTGAGCGATACCGACCCCTGAACAGTAATGGTAGAGGTGATTAGTAATGAATAATGTTAGAATAAGCACGCTGACAAAATGATCACAACTCCAGACATAAGCGCATTCAATCGAAATTTATTTAACGGTAATTGTGACGGTAGTTATAACTTTTGATTGTATGACGGTAGTACACAATTTTGGGAAATCTACATACGCACTTACAAAGGTAGGTTTGGCTATTTGTACAGATTTAATTTTCTTTTTTCGTAATGAGAAATGCTGTTGGCCGCAGATGTCTTTACAATTTCACCAGACAAGATGGCGGATGCAGAATGCACTCCAGCCTTGTCTTAAGGGTTAAAAGGGATGAGGGATTAAACTAAGGGCACCTCACTCTTGAAGATGCTCGAGCGTGCGATTGGGCTGTCGTAGAAAAGGTGTTTGCCGGAGTTTTAAGCATTCAAAGAAAAAGTACCCGCACAAGGACTCGAACCCGTGACCTTCGTGTTACGGGACAGAACTATAGCCGCTGCGCGAACCACTATTTGTAATTTACAGAAATTTGATTTCCTAATCGCTAATCCACCCGGACAAAGGTAGGATGGTGGTGAAGTGGTGGTGAGTACGACTCGCATACTGAAAAGATCGCGGGTTCAATCCCGATCCCGTACGACTGAGTTCTTTCTAATTCATATCTACATTGCACACACCAATGTACTCAATATAGAGGGAAAACTTCGTGATGTAATCCATCCCGCACTAAGTTATTGTGGTAGACTACGGTCTATTGCCCCTCCCTAATGGGGGGTGATCCGTGCCCCTGTAGTGGGGATGCTGTCAGTCTGAAGTTTCCATTTGCACCCTTTCCATTGCTACTCAATCCCTCTATACTGTGAGTCTGGACAGAATTGGTGACGAAGAGTAGCCAAGCCTCCTTTGTTAACGGCCATATTATATCGCTCATCCAATAGAATAATGACGTAATTGCAAAAAAAATAAAATTTTATTTTATTTTGTGTTTAATTTGGATGATTTGTTGTTTAATATGGATTTTATTTGAGAATGCTCAAGTTATTAATAATAATCTATAAATAATGAAAAATCATGATAATCGATATGATTTACAAAATGGGTATAATCCAATTTTAAACTGAAACGATTCTTCTGATAAATTGTAAAAATGTAATTACGTCATTGTTCTATTGGATGAGCGATATATCTACAGATTTCTTTATACACTGGACGTAACTAAATAACTAAATGCCTATTATAAATATTCAATTCATATAAAATTTTGACTATATACAAATCGCAGTACTGTTAATAAAAAAAATCATTTGAACATATCTTTACAACATTAGCGAAGAATACGATACGGTTTCATTAATTGTTAATATTAAAAAAAATGTAAACCATAGAGTTTTTTAAAGTTTCCCGTTTTAAAGGTAAGGCAAAGTGATTCAAAACCATACAGCCTTGTCTGACGTAATTATATACTTTTCATAAGTTAATTAAATGTTGTTGTATCTCATTTTATTGCTTCTTGGGAGTTTTGACGTCAATCCGACGACGAAGCGAATCACCGCAATTGACTAGGTGATATTCCCACAGGTTTATTTCCTTAAAAATGTGGTCACTTTGCAATATTAGTCACAGTTTTATTGCAATGTTTCACTCGGATTGCCGCCAAAACTCCTAAGCCATAGAGTTTATTACAAGTTCTTGTCTATAGAACCTGTCTACCGAAACGTAGGAATTTAACAATATAGTTTGATTGTTTTTAGAAAACTGTCTCAAACTAGCAATCGGTGCTTTAATTAATAAACGACAAAGGAATGTAATAAAAATAACCTTCCGCGAAAGCGCTCCTCCATCTATACATATAATCGTAAAGGAGCCGTGTCTGTATATTGATAATTTTTACAAAAAAAAATCTATACAGGTTCTACTTATGTTGCCGGAGTTAAAAATATAGTTTTTAGAAATTCTGCCTGTTTGTCCATGCGTTTGAGTCCGCTAATCTCAGAAACGGCTGAATCGATTTGAATGCGGTTTTTGCTGGTACATTGTGGCAAGCTTCCTGTAACATTTAGTGTTTGTTTCATTCTTATTAAGATCGGAGGAAACAATTTAAGTATAATTTCGCTCTTATCGAATGCTCACGCAGACGGAGTCGCGGGCACAGCTAGTCTTAAATATAGTGACGTCACATGTCAATATAATAATAATATTCTGGACAAATTCACACACACATTGATCTAGTCTCAAAGTAGGATTCCCCGTGTCTTGGGTACTAGTCAACGATATACATATTTATATAGACAAATACAATACATAAATAGATAGTCTATGACTCGGATACAAACATTTGTGCTCATCACACAAAGTTTGTCCCTACCGGGAATCGAGCCGAAGACTTATTAGCAAAGAAAACACTGCATGAATGAGTCAAAAAGATTTATATTTGAAGTTTTAGCGTTATTACATATTGTTTCTTAATTTTTGTGGAATGCCTTTTTTTTCTTAAATACTAATCTCGTAGGATTAAACTACAAATTATATTTTTTTTAGTATGCGGTAGAAAAATACCCAATTTATGGATTATTCGTTGAAATACTGTATCTGCATTTAATTTGAAGTTTATTTTCACATTTTTTGTCTAATAATAATAATACTTTCATATGATTTTGAAAATATATTTTTCATTGGAATGTCAAATCGTTTTCAGTCTTAAATTATTAATAATAATTTTAAATTTGTAGATATGCATACATTAATGTCGATGTCTAATCCTGGTACCTCTATTAGCTCCTCCTCACAGCATCCATGAGAAGAGATCACACAGCATCAGGATCTGACACCTACCGAAAATGCCACTGAATTTTCATAGGGGAGATCCAATTCAGGCCTATTTAATCAATCTAAGTCAAAGTTAATAGGTCTGGTTATCGCAATTATAAATAATGATGCCGATTCTGTTGTAACAGAACTTAATTTAGTCTCTCCCTATCTTATTCTAATGACAAACGTCAAAACGAGATAGCTACAATTTTGGTGCTGTCAGTTTCGTTTAGACACGTTAAAAACAAGAGATTTAGACGCGATCTCGGAACATGTCGACTAAAGATACGCAAATACACAACACTTTTTTGCACCTTATGACAGAAATGTAGGTCGGAACTCGCTATAAATGTTTGTTATCTTATTTTGGCGTTTGACATTAGAAAAAGACAGGGAGAGACTAAATTTAGTTAAGTTCTGTTACAACAGAATCAACACTAATGAGAACTTTTAAACTAGGAAAATTTTTATATTTTGTGTGGCAAGTAGTCATACAATTAAACTCGTTTGACCACACGAATTAGTTGCTATTATGATTTATGCAAAATCAATATCAGATTGAAGGGTTTATTTGAAGAAACTCCTGTATCTACAAGAGACAAGAAACTCCAGTGTCTTCAAAAGAGATAAATATAAAGAAAGAAAATCCAGTGTCTCCAAAAGAGACAAATATAACGAAAGAAAATCCAGTGTCTCCAAGAGACAAATATAAAGAAAGAAAACCCAGTGTCTCCAAAAGAGACAAATATAACGAAATAAAATCCAGTGTCTCCAAAAGAGACGAATATAAAGAAAGAAAATCCAGTGTCTCCAAGAGACAAATATAAAGTTTAGCCATGGTATGTTTCTTTGGGGGGCCTTCTAGTCAATTTTGGTGGATATGTTTCATCGATAGATTTTCTCCGAGTTGTATTCACTACACGACACAAACGTTTGTTTCATTGGAGTACCCTAGTGTACATTACAAATTTCTCACACAAGACCCGCCAAATATATTATCTAACATAATATCGTACATCAAAAACAAAGATGAGCCTGTCCAAAAATTTGGGTCTTTCAATGTAGCTGTTCAAATATTTTTAAATATTTTTTTTAGTATTCAGTATCTTAAAAATAAAGTAAAATTGATACACTTTGATCATCGCGACAAGCTTAATTCGGAAAATTAAACTAACAATGTTATTTAGTATATCTATTGCTTTATAGAGACTCGGTTTGGTTTATAACTTTATTGTTATAATTTGGCTGCCATTTTGAAATTATTAAATAATTGATTTTTACAAAACGTCACATTCATTATTCAATTGAGATTCATAATAATTTTCATAAAACAATAATATAGAATGTACTTGAAGTGTTAAGAAGTGAAGTGAAGTGTTAAAAGTGTATTGTTAAAGGTAAAGTGACTTATTACACTATATATACATATCCGAAACATCTCGCTTTGCATACCTAATGACTAATAAATTAGCGAAATAGAGATACATCTTAAATTAGATTTTACAATTTTAAATTCTTATTTTTACAATCTATGCCCAATCGTGGTTTTTATGGCCAAAATAAATGCTTTCGCAAGACGGAATGTTGAAAATGTATCGCGAGACTTAGCCAAAACGGCTCTCAACAATTGTTAACACTTAAAAAATATTTGGAATTGACATATCATCCTTGATCGTCTGAGATCTTCAAACATTTTTTCACAAAACCTTTTTTTTTAATATCATCTCTTGGCAGACAACAGAACAGATGTAAAGCGAGGAGATTAATGACCCAATTTAAAAGTCCCTTGGTTTATTACTGTTGATATGGCAATAAAATATACCAGTTTCATTTATTAATTTTTTTTTGGGGAGCAACACTGGCGCGTGGTTCGTAATTTTGTTGTTGTCTAATTAGTTTTTCTTTGTCTGTCAGTTCTTGTTATAAACTCTTGTAATAAGAAAAATGTTTAACTATAAACATTACGTTTCTGTGTGAGAGCTAGTAATAAATAAAATACTGAATTACGAAGATATTTGTCTTCCACCGCTGCGTATAAAACCTGCAATAATTACGAATATCGGTATTCTATGATAACATTGATAACTCTATAGGACTCGATTAAACATTAAAAACTATTAAATGAAACAAGTTAAATTCAAAATAAAAACAATTTTCATGTTCTATCATCGGGAATATTTAAAAATAGTTAAAGCACTTTTTTATAAGCTCAAAGCAGAATAAATGAATCATTTTTTGTTCCTCCTGTAGAATTTCTTTAGATGGCGAAAGATCTCAGACGATATTACATCATACGGTAACACTTTTTTCTGTGACTGTACCTGCACGATTGTACCGGAAGACTGGTTTTAGAGCGATTTGAACTGTCTGTGTCTTAAATGCATTATGAGCAACGTTTAACGACCCATTTGTCTCTTTCCTTCGTATAACGAAACACCACTAGAAAGATATACACTTCGCTCGATAGCCAATAGTCAAATATAAATTTTGATAATTTTTCTTTTTTCTTCTATATATACAGATTTTATACAATATAACGCATTTGACACGCAAACTGAGCAAATTAATATCTAATTTAAATACTACGTAGTGTGTTAGTTACTATCGACAAACTTGACGCATGACCACCCCCCGCAAGGCTACGTTTTGTACGCGAATAAAATAAAACTCGTCTCACAGTGACTGTAACTTGAGAGGGAAAAGGATACGTGACTGGTAATGCTCCAAATTTGTCTATAGCACATATCATCGGTGTACTGCCGAAACCTGATAATTTCATGAGATGGGATTTTGAATAGTCAGCTTTTAAAAGTTTGTAATGAAAAATTAATCTGAATTATTAACCGCTTAACTTGTGCGCTCGCGTTAATCCGAGCGCGCTAAACAGGCCAAACTGTGCGCACTCGAGATAACTCGAGCGGCGATGTATTTTATGCCCTTATAATATTTCACACTCGAATATAATCGAGAATTGAAAATAACACTGTGAAAGCTAAGAAAAAAAATTGCTTTATTGATATTTATCATTTACATAAGGTTGTAAGCTATAAGACTTATTTATACATACATACAATCACGCCTTTTTCCCTGATCCTCCGGCGGGGAATCGAACCCCGGTCCCCCGAATGTCTAGCGGGGATACTGACCACTGTACTACCGAAGAATTGGGTTAGGCAGAGACCACTTCTTTCAACTTGCTACGAGCAAAATGACTATCCACTTTTCGCCCCTGCGGGAAACGAAACGTGTCAGGTGGCGAACCACAACGCCGCCATTTTACGAGGTTCAAAAGTGATTAAAGTTGCTCATTGCGTTTCCACGGAAAAAGGATGAGATAGGAAAGGTGTCTTGAGCAAGGAATGTGGAATTTGGGAAAAGGACTACAGGATACTACTATCTCGGAAGGAGTAAGAAAAGACAGTAGTAGCTCGGGGGGCCGGGGTCGCCTACCCGTATACTTAAGTCTATTTTCCGGACAGGCTAAAAGACTGAGTACTCCCTACACAAGATACAATCCCATACACACAATCCCTTTATACAAGATCACATAAGATACTTAATACACAAGATCCCTTCATACAAGAATAAAATACAGCCTTATTCCATGGAATAAAAGCGCAGTATATCAAAATTGTCCACCAAGAGAAAAGTTGAATCAGGAGCGGTAATAAATGGAAACCTTTGAGGATGTAGTTGGACATAGCCTCTCCTTCCTTTTTACATTAAAAAAAATATTTGGCCGGTTTTTTCAAAAAATCTGTACGTTAAGGTTTGATTTGAAGGGAAAAACAACTCTTCGTTGACCTATTTTATACAATAATTATAAATACAAACATACATACATTAAATAATATTTAAAAAGGTGAAAATTTTAAAACTATTAATTTTTGCATGATCCTTCTATGCTTTTAAAAGCTGTTTATTCAAAATCCCATCTCGTGAAGTTGTCACATTTTGGAAGTAAATCGAAGATTTAATCTAGAACATTCATGAAATTACCACTTAACCCTTTCGAGACTATATCCCAGTCAAGTATAATCGTAGTCGCTAACTATCAATAAGATTTCTTGCACGTTGCCTCATTGTGAATGGGACTAATGCGACATATATGTACCAGTATGCAGGCCATGTGGGACATATACGTCCCAAGCTCTAACTTTGCACTGATGTAAAAAATTTTTTTTTTCTTTTACCCTATTATAATGAATAAATTCATCACCTGAAATATTAGAAATGTAATCTGCCTCTTTTATTTTCTTTAACGCTAAACCTACCAGAGCGGTAAAATGACAGCTTTTGAGACTTTAATCAAAATGTTTTTTTTTTCTTTTAATAATTATTTTATTAATTTGAAAGCGGTCATTTGACTGCCATTGACAGAAATAGATATATATAAAATGTCTCGAAAGGGTTAAATAAAATTATATTTATTTATTGGAAATTACTGGGTATTATTAGCGACTCCGAGTAATTAACTTTTCAGTACACAACACAAGCGACATTATTTACCAGCTGGAGTCAGTAGCTACACAGGTAAGAGCTTGAAAATGAGATACTATAACTATGATTTTTTTTTCTGATTTTGCAAAGGTTTTTTGATTCTAGTGCAAAAGTTGGGTTTTAACCACTCACAGCAAATATGTTTTCTTCTATCGATACCGATATCATCGATATATCGATATTTATTAAATATCGATATATCGATATTTAACATTGATAGTGAGATGTGATTATTAATCACATCTCACTATCCACTGTTCGATGTCCAAACTCAAGAAAATCAATATTAAGCACACAATAAAAATATTAAATTTTATTCGCAATTACGAGCATTGCTCTATTGGATGAACGATATAATAATTTTGAAATAAGCCTGTATATCGATTTTTTGTTTTCCTTGAATTTTTAAATTATTTTTGTGCGTATAATAGCTAATTACTAATAGTCGCAAATCAAACCCAGCATCACTATATATAAACACCAATCCACTTGGTATTAGAAATCAGCCTACGAGATGCGATATTTATTGTAATATATTTATTGAAAAAACAACGCCAAATTCGCATATAACATCACAATAAACTAATATAAAACACAAAAAAAGACTTCAAGTGTTGTTTCACTCGGGTTGTAGTCAAAAAACTTTTGACCATAAATATTTCCCAAAACAATATTAACACTTTTTGATAAAAATATTTACCATAATGCAGGTTATATGCAGAGGTGTCAGGGTCTTTTTTTTTTTCAAGAATATTTAACCTATTGCGGTCGGAAGTCGCCGCTCGAGCGCCACGGCGATTCCCCTGGCAGGTCAATCAAAATCAATCAAATCAAAAGAGGCGCCAATCAGTCTCGAAATTCTATTCTTAAACGTGTTAATATAGATAAAATTTGAAAAAAAAAATTTATAAGATCATTTTATTCTACCTGTAAGGCGTCCGGCCACACGACATATTAGCGAAAATCGCG